>VWZS01002273.1:21868-34342 GCA_013397075.1 Rhabdornis inornatus | reverse complement strand
AAAAAAGAGAGAGATAGAGAGAGAAATTAACCTGCTCACAATTATGACTAGATGCAAATATCTGATTTAGATAAGTAAGGAAAATAAAATATATTCCTTATTGGGCTTTTGATTCTTACAAACTCTTTAACTTTTGAATTTTTGATGTACTTAATCAGAATACAATTTATTTGGATCTACCTAACAATAAGGAAAGAATGCACACTAATCATCCAAAATAAAGACACCAACAAACACACAAAAACACCCACTTCAGTTTGGCAAGTAATAGTTTTCAGTGCTGTGGGAGATGCCTGATTGCCACTGCGGTGTACTGCAGTCCTTCCTTATGTGCTCATGCAATATTCGATGAATATAACCTCTGTTTCCTTAGGCATTCCTCAGTTTTATGACAGCTTGTTGTTGTGGTACCTTCAGGACAGAAACTGAGTGATTATCAACTTCTGGTAAATCTCCTCCCACAGGTAGGTGGTGGAATCTTGCAGCTTACAGTGTTCACCTCTAACTGAGTGTGTACAACAATTATGGAAACAAATGTTAATGTAATGAGAAGTTAATCTGAAACAAGAACCTGAAGAAATTAAGTCAACACAAGTTGGTTACCTGTCTTCAGATCAAGAAAGATACAGAAAAAAAGGTGAAGGAAGCTATTCTGTAAGTATTTTCCACGTTACTCTAAAGAGCAGAGTTAAGGCCAGGCCTTGTAAGTATACTGATTTCTTCACTTGCATTATATGAATTAGAACTTTAAAAGCAAACTGCACAGATCTGCTGCTGAAACTAGAGTTCATACACAGCCTCCCAGTCAGCATTTAATGAATTGTTTGATTCTGTCAGCTTTTAGATTTTGTATGACAGCAACCCAGGTTTTTAAAAGGAGAACTGTGCAAGGAAAAATGCTAACAAAAACCCAAACAACCAACTCCCTTCCCCCGCTATGTATTTTCCCAATGAATTAATCAAGGATTGTATTTTAATTGTTCTCTATTTCTCCAACAAAACAGGCAATCAAACAGCAGTATGTAGTAAATTAAGACTGATATCATGCTGAGAAAGAATATAGAATATATTTAATAAAATTGTATAAATGTATATTATTGTCACTGAAAAATATTAGAACAATAAAACAGATTTTAAAAAAAGCTTATGAAAGAGTCAACCCACATAAAAACGGCTAACAGAGAAAGCTCTTTTAAGGCATTTCTCTGAGGCAATGGTGAAAGATGAGTTTGGACATCAAAAGAAGGGATAGGGATAAAAAAGAAACATTCTTTGGTGAGATGAGATGAAAGATATTGACTGAGAAAGACGAAAGCCTGTAGCACTTCAGCACTGTGTGTTTTGGCCAAAGCAGAGCTAGAGCATGACAAACCAACTTCTGAGGCCTGTTCCAAGGATTGCAACATGTGACTTTGTGTAGACAAAGGGTCTGAACCATTTGTCACTGCACTATGCTCCAACCATACAAGTTAGACATTCTTGGAGGACTCCTTGTGTGCTCGAGCAAGGACATCAATTTGCAGTGTCTCTGTCTTGGGTGACATTGATAACTTTGGCAATGACATCAGCAAGCACCATGTGAGAGGCTAAAATGTAATGGTTAACAGCTTAAACATTGTTAAGAAGGACTTTTTGCCCATTATGGCAAAACTCTATGAGGAAGCTGCAACCACCAAAGCCCACTCCTCCCTGAATATGCCTCCTGAGGGGAACTTTGCTGAGTTAAGCTCCCTAAGGGAATTTGAGATAAGATAAAGGTGATGCTATTGTCCAATTATTCAGGTCTAAGGAGAAGTGAACAAGCCTGAGGGGAAAGAATATATCTATAAGAAACACAAACTGCTGAAAATTAGCTCTCACTGAGTTCAGAGTGCCAACACAGGCCCACAGGCTCATAAAATTCACAGACCAGAGATCTAAAAAGGTGAGATGTTATCACCATACCATATTTGCAAATGCATTACTGTGAAATTATATTTTTGTAACTGTGGCCAGGCTTTACTTCAGCCTTAAGCCTGTAAGTTGCAGAAACCTATATTTTCCATTCAATCAAACTTATAAAAATAAGAAAAAAACAAATACAAACAGTTTAATGGGTAAGTGCTAGTGTTGGTGAAATTTTTCACTGAGCAAATAGCTGATATTTTTTTCCTTTCTCCATCTTTCTTTTGTTTAACCACACTTGGGCTATGGGTTGCAACTTGGACTACTTGACATGCCAAGTCTATATATTTCAAGCTTTTTTTTCACTTGTATTAGGCACATATGTTTCAATGCAAGATCCGGACAAAAACTCAGAGTTGGGAAAGTTTTCTATCTTTCATGATATACAGACCTTTTCCTTAAAACAAAAAAAAAGGAAGAGGTTGTGGATTTCTGTTTTATTTAGATTTAATAATGAATGAAGAACAATTTCTAATTGAAGTATTTTTTAAAAGTACAAAAAGTTGAATTGGGAAGGATGTGTTACACATCATGAACCTAAATTGGCTGGTGATATTAGGAAGCTGCTTGTTCTTTGTAATGGAAATAAAATTAGACTTGTAAGCATGAGGGGTTTTGAGGTGCTTTTCATAATTTTTGCTGCTTTTTTCTTCCAAGTAGACACTGTTGATTAAACTGTATTCAAAATTCCTGTCTTGTCTTATAACTATTACTGGAAATAGCCTTTTTCATTCACACACCAGTCAGCCAACCAACAAATAAACAAATTAAAAAAAAATCTAAAGTTGAACATTGCTATTGATTCTGTCCCAAAATTCACAGACAATCACCAATGAAATGCGGCAGCTCCACCTCTAGTTCCAGCTCTGCTGTAGATATCTGTCCTGGACTCCCTGAATACATATCTGTAGAAAGTTCTAAATAGTGGAAAAGCTAAGAACAGACATCTGTTCCAAATTTTATTGCCAGACACAATTATAAAATTAATCTAGAAAGTTTCTTTCATTAATCAACTCTTAATTTTGAAGCTCTAACTTGAAATGTAAAAGGGAGGATCAGTTGTCAAAGTGCCCTTGGTCTGTGACTGTCAGGAGTCACTGTCCTTTAAATGACAAAATAGGTCTGGAGTTTTAAAGAGTAAAGCCTTATAAGGGTTATATTTTGATTGACGAGTTACATTATAACTGTTATTATAACAGAGACCTGGAAAACTATAATAATTAGCCTGTCAGCTCAGTTGTTACTCTTCATTAAAAATGAGTGTGACGGAGCAATTAATCTCACGTCTTTAGCATCATTACACTGTTCTGTTACTGCAGTTGTGTGCAGTTCAATATGTCAATTAATCTTCAGAACAATATTATTTTCTAATTTAAGTCTCTCCTTATTTTGATGTTGCACTCAAAGAACAACACTAAAGTTTGAACATCCTAGACAAAATAAAGTTGTTGAAATGGAACCAGAGTTGAAAATTCCACCTCAAAGCATAAAATTATAAATGGAGGTCATTATTATCCCTCAAATCAGGCCTTGCAGAGCTTATTATGTCTCTGCAAGCACTAAAAAGCCAAAAGATTATTGGTCATGCAGAAGGAGCCTAGGCTTACACAAGTGAAGGAACAACTGGGCTAGTGTCTTTCTCTGCCCTCCTTATGTTTAACTTTGTAATTGAGCCAAGTTGCAATGGAAGGAGTTTTGCAAACCCAGAAAACTTAAACCTGAATTTGGAAACATAAAGTCATGCCAAGTTGTGGTCATGAGACACTGGAACTCAGGATCCTGCATGGATAAAGCAAAGCAGTAAGCAGGCCCAGAATCCTGACCTTCCTGAGAGCTGTCTTCGGCCTCAAGATTCAAAGATCTACTTGGAGGTATCCCAAAGGACAGGACTCTAGAAATGCTGGGCCATATTTAAGCATCCCTTCCTCCAAGCTCAAGACCAGAGTAGCCCCACGATGAAAAAATTGGGCAAAGGGGGATGAAAATCTCCATGGATAAGCAGGGAGCTTCTAGGAAATCCCAGATGGGAGAAAAATATTTATGGGATGTGAAAAGTGGACAGGACACGTGGAAGGACTATAGAAATATAATCACAGTATGCAGAGATGTGACAAAAGCCAAGGCCCACTTGGAGCTGGGTCTGACAAGGGACATCAAGGATAACAAGAAGGGCTTTTACAAGTACATCATCAGCAAAAGGAATACCAGGGAATAGATGGAGCCACTGCTGAATTGGATGGGTGTCCTGGTAATGGAAGGCACAGAGATGCTATTGAGTATTTAGTACTCTTCTTTGTATGTAGTACACACTGACCAAGGCACATTTCAGAAGTATGTCACGGGGGAATCACTAACACCAAAATAAATTCCAAACTGGAAGCACCATAAAATTTTGAGTAAATAACTTTTTTAACATGTCAAAAGAAATGAAGTTCAACCGGACTTAAAGATATGTTAAACTTTGATATTCATTCAACTCAGAAATGCATTGTGATTCTAGCTCATCAGGAAGAGAAGAAATCAATTCACCTTCTCTTTCAGCTAAAGAAATATCTGTAAAGAAACTAATAGGAATTGTTTCCAGTGCTCAACAGGAGACACTTTCCATGTGGGTAATATCTGAATTATCTGAAGAGCTGTTGAAGAACAGAGAAGATTTTGCTATGACTGTATACATTAATCTTTTGCTCCCATATCTACTTTCAAAGTGAACTGATTAAAACAGAGCAAAACTTCCTTGGCAGAACTGTGAAACACTTCAAGTTCATTGTCATCCAGATGAGACACCAGATAGATTTAAACTATCAGATTCAAGACCTTTCAAGTATGTTTCTCTTTCACATACATTAGCATATATAAATATGTATGTGTGTGTAGATACACATATAAGAAAACTTGTTTCAGATGCGTATGCATTTTTTTTCCATAAAAAGCCCCTCATCTATACAGTACAAATACTAGTATTTTTGGTACCAAAGTTTTCAAATATAGTATTTTTGTTAACAGATACAGATGCTCCAAGTTAGATCCCTTGAATAAAGAATTTGAAGTTGTCTGTTTGCTGAAAAGAGATGTAGAACAAAATTAATTTTCCAATTAAGGTCAGGTGGAAGGGCATTTATCAGTTCACGCAGATGATTAAATTTAATAAGATGGCCCTTCTTTTAGGAACTTTAGTCTGGTAGACTCCAACTGGAGCATGAGAGCAGCAAATTGAAATTGCCTGATGGATTTACCTTTGTAGGGCACATTTGGGTCAGTGTGGAATATGAAGTAGATCTCTGAGAGAGTTTTCATTTGATAAGATCAATGGGAGTGAAGAAAATATTAACAATATGTGAAGCAAAATTCCCAACACCATAGGAGATGATATACTAAGTCAGCCTTGGTGAACAACACTTACACCAGTAGTATATCGAAAACATTGTGGTTTCATGCTTATTATAAAAAAGGAAGGTAATGACATTGCAGAGAATAAAAGTCAAATTTGTAAAACTGGCAATATATTCAACATGTTTCTCAGCTGCAAATTAGTGGAATCACACCACAGTATTTGGAGATACAGCACAGGTACATACCAGTGCCAAAGGAGATGTGGTGGCATGATAATGCAGACATTGACAGGTAGCACAGAAAAGATTTCTGCATGTAGAACCTGAGAGTCAATAAGGTAACGCATGACACTACGTACTTCAAAATGCCTAGGCCGTGATTGCTGAATCTAAAACTAAAGAAATGAATCTGTGCTCTTGCTATAATTGCCAGAGCCTGAAAAAATATTAATGTAGACAAAATAAATAATAAAAAACTGAAAATAATATTTTTATATTTTTCTTTCTGTAATGATGCAGTAAATAGGTCCATGAAGCTGGGTTGGAAATGGCTTTTTATCAGGGTAAAGATCAAATACTTTTCTGGTATCAGATAACTGATTCTGAAAACAAAGTAATCAAAATGGAAAGACAAAAATACTTTTTGCTTAAATAAAAATAGAAATGTAAATTGCGAATTTCCACCTCATAGTTAATGACTATGCAAGATTATACATTTTGTGCAGCTTATTTAGGATCAAACTAGTAGGAGGCTGATTTTTCAGAAAGGAATCACAGGTTATTTTCTTTGACAAGTATTTTTAGCCTGGATAACATACATATTTATTGAATGTACATTGTTTGTCTGTGAATTGGGATTAAATTAAATACAGATCTCATAAAATATACTCACTTTGAAGTAGTTTTTTTAACACTAAGGAAACATTTTCTATTAAGAATGCAGTTTTAACAGGGACACAATAAAGATTTTGCTAAATTGTATTTTCTTTATGACACAGGTCTTGCAGTTTCGCCCTTTCCTTCTTTAGGTCATAGGCATATCAATTCAAATAATTAAAAATAATCCTTACTGAGCACATAAGTCCAGTGTTTAATTTATTGTTTAGGAAATAATTTTTAAAGCAGATGAAATTTGAATTAATTTTGTGTTATGTCTCCATACTTGAATAAATTTGGAGTGTTTATATTGGTTCAGGTGGTTCAGACTTTCTCTAATTTGCCTTCCACAGGTGTCCTGGGGCCAGAGGATGTTTTAAGGATATAAACTGATACCCCTACTTTCTAAGAACGAGTATCCACTTTTTATTCCTAATTTTTTACAGATCTGTTGTAGAGGTTGCGAGGATTTTATGTGAAGAAATATGTAATTATTTCTTTTGTCTTAATTTGCCTTTCATCCACTTTCTGTCTTCTGAAAGAGGTGTGCAAAATGACAATGAATTCCACATGAAAGGCTTTGAAGCCAGTGAAATTGATTTGCATGCACTGTCAAGTGAGTATGAAAAATCAAAGCTGAAAATGGAAGTGGTGATACCTCAGCAACAAGTTAACTGGAAGTTAAATCTTTCATAATGCTATAGTGACGCAGAGAGATGAGTATATGAGAGTTAAAAACAGACTCCTCTTTGCTCTCCCATTTATTTCTAATTCCTAGCACAGTAAGAAGTACAGTATTGACGTTAGATGTGTATAGGAGCTATATTCTTAAATCCTTACTTTTAAGTAATGTTCACTACTAATCCATAATTTAACCATGCTCCTATTTGTTGAAAGTTTTGTCTGTTTTCTTGTTGAACTACTGAGATAAACATGATAATAAAATTATCCTATGTACTTTCATGCTTGTTAAATCTGAGACACAAATTAATAAATGTTGGTTTCTCTATAATAATAAATACCGTCATGCCATTTGTGGACTATCAGAGACAGGATTACAGTGTCAGTCTTATTAGAACATCACCATTCAAGCTTTGAAATGTATAGTTATGAGATTTGTCAGTTTAATGTCAAATACATAGCCTGAGTAAACAGTTCCTGGCAATGGAGATTTTAAAATAAAGCAAGAATTAAGAATACATTTACACCCATTCTATAAACATGTCTTTAAACCTATATGGACTGCTTCATTAAAAAGTGAGAAGATTTGGGTTACTCTGGGAGTTTTTCTCTCAATTTAGCAATTCATATCTAGGTTCATATTAATTTTGAGACAGTCTCTTGATGCAGAGTGATGCTGAAAGTGTCATTGCTGAAGTCAACCTTTTAAAGTAAAAGAAAATCAGATTTGCTCCTCAGAAAATCTGAAGAACTCTAACAGACTGGGTTTTTTAATTTATATATTTTCAGCTTTAGGAGTTGTTGCTTGTTTAAGTTTTCTAAAATATTACCACACTAGCTAATCATAATCTGTTCCTGACATCAAGGTACTTTTCCAGATTGAGTGATTAAGCACAGCTTTTTAATGTTTCATTTTCCTCAGTCAAAAACAAGACTTTGCACATCCTCTAAGACAGCTGAAGCAGTTGTTTAGAAAAGGTACCGAAGGGTAGAAATAAAGTTGTAAATAGGGAAAACAGACTTTAGACATAATAGGTGAAGGGACATGGGCAGAGCAAAAAAAAAAAAAAGAAAAAAAAAAGATGGGAACTAAAATAAGGAAAAAAGAAATTAAAGAGACATGAAGACAAAGAATATTGATTGGGCTGTAATACTGTAACAAAAGTTCTTTACTTCTGCTTTACTTCTCCAAAGAATATAATATTAATTTTGAATGCTTTTTTTTTTCTTTTCTTTTTTTTTTTTCTTTTTTTTCATAAAAAGCCCCAAACTCCCCAAACTACATACACACAGTGTATCAAACAACTAGTGAAAGATTGTTGAGGTGTTCAGACTAATCCAGCTTCCCTTGTGCACAGGACAGCTTCGGAGTATAATAAAATGTGTTTACTAATAAGATGTATCTATGAATGAAATCTATTAAAATGAATCCAAATAATCTATCTGAAGAATCTAATAATACTCTAATAAATTAGAAAAGGCTTAGTCTTTTATATTTATAGCAATGGTTTTTAAAAAGCTCATTACTTAACACCTTGCTTAAGTCTTTTGTTCTCTTCAAAAGGGATACAGCTTTTTTCATGCAGAAGGAAAACTGCTAAAGAATCTACTTTTGTTATGTGACTAAGACTTGTCTGCAAAGCTATGGATAAGGGAGAAAAATAAAATTAGTTTGATATTAACAAACTGCTTTTAAAAAATTATTTATTGGTAAATGCAGACAGAATTAAACCCAGTTTAGAAATGTCATATGGCATGTCAACAATATTTGTGTATTTTTGTTCCAGCTTTTACTCCAAAAATTTTCTCGAATCTAAGCTCTTGTATCTCCCCTTAATTTAACACCCTTAGGAATCAGAATCAAAGATTAGGATGCCAAAGTACTTCTTCCCTCCTCTTATCCCAGTTGTAAATGAAGGCTAAATAGAAAATACTGAGTGTGCACCCTTTCAGTCCCTAAAGGTCTGCTTTTGACTGCTGGACTCACATGCTAGTCAGTCACAATGATCTGCCATGGATTTTCCTCTCTAAATAACTTATAAGGAGTGTGACACCTCATACAGTTATTTTTAGGTTGTTTTCGTTTGTTTGTTTGAGTAAAAATGATATAAAGAAAATTACAAAACATGTGTATCCCTCTTTTACAAATGAAAAGGATAATTTGTCACCTGTATAGTGAAAAGATCATTAATATCTTTAATATAACCTGAATCCACACCTTAAAAGTCAAAGACACTTGGGTCTTGTTTAAGCCCTGAGTATGACTCCAGCCCTCTGGGGGGTGGGGGTAGGTTCAAGAGAGGGCAGAGCTGGCATTCAAATAGCTCATTGAATCATGGTATAATGGATGATGGTCACAACACTACAATCTAAAGGTCCATTACATAAAGATATTTCCTTATGGACATACTTATGAGTGCCATCATTCTAGTATGTTGAAAATGTACTTGAATCATTAAAAATCACTTTCACCTTCTGATTTGTCTTGCTAAAATGTAATATCTTATTCTCAACAGTCACTTGCTAAGAACTGTTAAAGATTGTAAAAAATGAACTTTTGACAAGTGCATTTGCAAACAGTCTGCATCTTTGCAGTAGAACACTGCCTTTAATGTCAGTCTACATATTACTTGATTTCTATACACTTTTCAAGACACTTAGACAAGATTCCTCTTGCAAAGTGTTAAATATGTTTATCAAAGACAAAAATAAAAACCAAAAACTAATAAATACTAATTGTTAGATTCTTTGTGTCATCACTGCATCACAGAAGGGCTCTGTCACTTATGAAATTGAGAGACTTCCGTTATTTGGCGACTTTCTTTTCAGGTACAGATGGGCCAGTTTATGACAATTCAGGATTGGGCTCTTGGTTGCAACTTAGATGAGGCTCTGATGTAGTGATGTAGATAAGAGAGGCCTGAGCTCTCTGCCTGCTTTGACACAACCCTGTTACAGGGGCAGGCACAAATTGATGACTGGACTTGCCAAAATGAGGGGAAGGTCTGATTCTAGGACCTGGAAGGGCAGTTATGTGAGCACAGAAAAGTTGGGGTTTTAACACTTCTCATGGTAATGTGCCAGAATTCTTGGCACATTCTTGAGCTATAAAAAAGTATTTTCTTGGTTATAGTCAGGGTAAGATATATTTCCTGTTTTGATAATTAGTGTAGATAAAAGTTTCCTTTTGAGGCTGACCAAAACCCAAATTCGTCCCTGAATGGGGGAGGAGAAATATACTGAACATGTGTAAGCTTCATCTCTGAGACCTAAACACAGAGTCTGCTGCATACCTTCTTGTTTTAATTGTTTCCTGCACACAACGTTCCCCAAAACTGAGAAACAAGATTCTTAAATGTCATTTCACTCTTTTCCATTTCCTTATTTTCCTTAATATTTTCTACTTTGTTTGAAAGCAAGATCATGTGAATGCTGGCTGATCCACATTCTCTGACAATTTGCTAGTTATGGCTGTGTCCATTTATGCAGCTTTATTGTATGGTGAAGAGCTTATGTTCCTGATTTAAATATAGAATACAGCACTAATAATAAAATCTCTCTGAGCAACTTGAAAAAGAATACAGATAAAGAGTGAAAGAACCAATTTTCAAAATTAAATTTACGTTAGTTTGGTAACATGCTATAAATATGGTAGGTGTTTACTAGGACCCTCAGGAAGGAAAGAATTGCTTTTTACTCTGAGACATTTTACCCTGAGACTTTTTTATCCCCTTAAAGTATCTGTGTAAAAAGTAATATAAAACTAAAACATAGTCTGAAAATATCACAGGACATAAGGAAAGACTCACAAAAGCTTGTTGGCATAAAAGTTATGCATTTGCAATGAGTTTCTTGTAATGCAAAATTTTGGAAGACCTGTGTGCTATTTTCTCTTAAATATATATATCAATTGAGTTAGAAACAATTAAAAAGTTGTTACGTGTTTCATTATTTGCTTTTGCAGTCTGGCTCCCTGAAACCTGGAGCACAGTGTGACCTCCTAGTAAGAGGCAACAAACAGCAGAATAGATCTTTATACTTGATGTGAGAAAGGGGGAAACAGAAATGCACTGTAAGGTCCCTTGATGCTGCCATGAAGTTAGCTCATATTCACTTTACCACAACCCCTCTTAATAAGTGCATCTTCCTTAATGAGATTAATGATATTTAATCTATGATATTGCTCAAGAATGAAGGATTTAATTTTCTCAACATTTTTTAGATCAGTTGGCTTCTCAGATGAATGCAGGCAACTATTAAATGTCCATTTAGGACTGTAGCTGAAGATCTCTGTTGCATGCTTTTGTTTTGTGGAAAATGCATTCCCATTACATTTTTGTGTTTCTTCTTCTGCTATCTTGACCATGGAATCTGGCAACAGAAATTACGTCTCCCTCAGTAATAGTGATCTGCATTCAATTGGAAGTACAAAACTCCCAAAAAATGTACTTGTTTATTTTTTTGAAATCTTGGACTGTTTTTTCCTGAAGTATCCAAAGCATTAGATTTTAGTTTACTGGAACTCTGTTAAAATTTTTAGATCAGGTAAACTAATAATTTTAATTTTCCTTTGCTGCATGAATGTCTTTCTGCTTTGTAAAATGCATTTGATATGTCTTGCCATCAACTTCACTATCTTCACAGTGTGGTTTGGCACCAATATACTGATAACAAGATTAACTTCTGTCCACCTTTGCTTGCTAAGGAGGTCTGTCCTGTGCAATGATAGTATTCAGAGAAAATATAATCATGTAGCTTTCATTTTGCTTAGCAGTCATTGTTTCACAACCCTTTCCGAAATCTGTTGCTAAATCTTTGCACTATAGAAGTGGTATTGTGGATTTGTGTATTCTATGGACATCATCGTATTGGTACAATTAAAAACAAAGGGGAAAGAGCTGGATCTTGCTTAGAGTTTGTGTAACTTGCTAGATTTAGGATAGGGAGTTAGGGATCATTTTACTTGTGGAGAACAAACCACTGCTGCAGAAAGTACGTTCTTTAAACTTACAGTTCTCCTTTGCCTATTTCAGTACAACTTTTGCTCTACACTTGATATTTAATAACTAGAAGTATAAAGAAAAAGTCCACATGTTCATCTGTTTTTAAATCAGTAAAAATACCTGTGTTAGGTACAAAACCAATACAATATAATTTAGAAATAGTAATTTCATAAAGGAATTGTGTATGGAGTAAAATAGTGGTAACTTCTTAAATATCAATTCATAGAAATCTTAGCAGAGAAAGTGCTCACCTGCTATCAGGAAAAAAGAAAGGAGAAAAGAAAATGAAAAAAAAAAGGGGGGAGGAAGGAGACAATGGATATAATGGAACAAATTCACTTTTTTCTTACGTGTCTCTATCTTGAAGCACCTGTATTGGAGAGTGCTCTGTTGATGACCCAAGCTGCCATTATTATTGAGCAGGTGCACAGCAGACCTAAATACTAATGAGAGTAGTTTCTCTGCCTAGGAAATCCTTCTGGTAACTTGTCTTGCCATAGCAGGTCTATGGCTTTCCTCCAATACCTGCAAAATACATAGTCCCAGAACTATGTTTACACATGAGAATACAATGTTTGTATTTTAAAAACTGCAAAATATAAATAAATTTGTTATATAATAATAATAAATAATAAATT
>VWZS01002273.1:0-21807 GCA_013397075.1 Rhabdornis inornatus | reverse complement strand
AGAATTGATAAAAAATGTGCAAAATTCATTGTTTCTTCCACAGGATCTATTAACTAAAATCCAATTCTAATAACTGAGTTTTATATTTAAGCAATTAATGGACTATTTGTCCTTTCATTCACTCATAGCATTAACTCAGCATATCAACTTGTTTCCCACCACCATTTCTCTTTGCACTTTTCTCCACCTAACCTTCACAAATTCGTATCATTAGGTGGGAAAAAAGACTGAGAGGAAAATTAAAGAAAAATGGAACATTGCTTTCTAACAGAAAAAAATTGTGGTCAGCATGCCCAACGGCACCACAGAATGAATGCTAAGGGGGGATGAAGCAGAGTGGAAATTTATAGACACAGTATGGAGATTTATAGTTATAATAGTATGGAAATTAGGGAGAAATGTGGTTGCTACTCCTGGGATGAAACCCAGTCAACATGCCCAACTTCCCACACAAGCACATAGTAAGGTGGGATGAAAACAAAGTGGAGGGGAGGCACTGTGGCCAGGTTCTCTTCAAATCCTTGCAGAAGAGGGAGCTTGGTGGTACTGTCAAATAAGGGATGTAGAAGATGTTGAGCCAGCAACTGTGGTGAAATCACTCTCCTCAGAGCTAATTCTGATACACATCCATCCCAAATTTGCCTGCCCCCAAGGTACAGTCAGCTCTCATGGAATACCCTTAATTGGATGTCTAAGTAAGAAGTTCACTGCCAATACTGTTGCAGTTAAACACATAAGTAAAAAATTAGTCTTAGTAAAATGTTCCTATATTTTTCAATCACAATTTGAAATTAATTTTATAACCAACTTTTGGAAAAGTAGGAAATGCCAAATTAAATCTTAAGCCATTTTTATGGTTTAATGTTAATAATGTAAACCAATGCTTCTTGACAAGACAAGCAAGTAAATACAATAGTATCTTTTTTTGGTAATTCTATCCTAAATTTAACATAATATCTGAGATATTCTTCATAATGTGCTGTCTGTTGATGTTTAAAGAAGATGATTTGTTTGTATCATGTACTACTGAGCAAAATGTAAAAACAGTGGCAGATTACTGATTGGCAAAACTCTTCCAGAAAAACAATGTTTGAAAAATTATATAGCATTTTAATTACTACCATGATCAGTATTCACTTTGTTAACAAAGTTTTCAAGATTATGTCAGTTCGCCTGCACCTGCTACTATACATAACACATATACATTTTTTATTTTCACTTTCAATGTATTAGGCAAAATGCATTCAATAATGAATATATTTCCTGAAGACTGTATGAATTAATGTAAAAATTTATGTTACAATAACAAGTTCAGCCTTGGTTCACGGATCATGACATAACTCTGAGGATGAAATTACCATTTTAAAACATTTTGGAAAGACATATGTGCATCTTTTTTTCAGTGATGTGTTTACTGTAATAATTTAGATGATCACAGTTTCACACTAAATTTCTTCATTTCTCATTGGCTCTATCTCGACTGTTGGAAGTCTTTGTGGCATGACTCTTTGCCTGCTTCTACAAAACTGAAATTCCTGTATTAAATGTTAGTATTTATTATTTGGTTTATGATATGTAAAAATCTCTGATATTTCAAAATTTTACTGTTTCTTCTGAACTTCTTAATGATGTCAGTTCTTTTTTACAACCTGGAGAACTGAAACAGAAAGAAAGGGAGTGGTTTACAAAAGTGTTATTTTACACCTTTTTGAAATATTCGCAAAAATGATTATTGAAGTAAAAGCAAGCTAAAGAGAGCAGAATACAGCTCTTCAAAGTAGTGACTTCAGTCAAAAGACTAAAATAATTGTCTTCAAGCAATTTAGTCTTGTATTTATCTCCTTTTCTGGTTTAACTTGATTTACAGGTTTGGAAAGCACATTATTACCCATTTAATTTTAAGACAAAATATTTCATTGCACGACTTAACAAAAAACCTTCAAAAAACCTGAAAATTTATTATGTATGGTTTTAAAATTTAGTCTCCTCTTGACTGGTGTTTATTTCCGTATACAAAAGATCTAAGTAAACATGCACAAATACTTGCAGTTAGCAAATTAACATCAGTTTTTAATGCAGAGTAATGGAATGAAATTGCAGTAATTCAAACTATTTGAACTGTTACTGCATTCTTACAGAGGACAGTGTCCTGTCACAATACACCCAGCCAAAGTACCTGATATGTTAATTTCCTTTCAAAAAAACCCCATGAACCATTGAATACATTGAAGAAGCAGTATAAATTACACCAGAGATCTTCTGCATCCCAGTCAAATGCCTCATTTCATCAGCCACACAAAGCTGTCACTTCCACACTAGTCAATAATAATCATACCTGGAAATAAGCCAAGTGAAGAAAATGTGAAATTTAGTCTAGATAAAGTTACGCAAGCAACAAAATCTTAGGTTTTGAGTTGTAATGAAGCTTGTCATAATGATGAATGCAGAAAACATTACATAGCTTTTTCTGGATAAAATTTGTGTTTAGCATCCCTACCATTAATAAAGATTACATGAGTGTCAAATATACCATCACACTTAAAGAAACAAACAAACAAACAAGAAAATATCTGCAAGCTCCAAACCTATCTCACCTTTCAAAGGTCTTTCCACAGGTTTTATAACAAATGACAAAGGAGATAGAGTCAGATCTGCTGCAATAGATAGGAAATTCACAAATGTTCCCAGCATTTTTTAAACTCATTTTAACCATGAGTTACATGATCTATTCCAGAGAGATGGATTAGTAAATATCTTTTGTTTGGCAGATAAAAAAAAAAAAACAAAAACAACAAGCCCTCCATAAACCCATTTGTCACTCCTATATTGCAACAGTAAAATTATCTGTAGTAGGAAAACAACCTGTGAAGTAATGGATAAACATGATATAGGAGTATGTTTGGCCAAGTATTAATATCAGCATCAATGCTCTTCTGACAATGACAACACTGAACACAGAGAATTGGATCTTAGATCAGCTTAGACACCTGACCTGTGGTTTCTGCAGCATATGACTCTGTATGTTTGACCCTCTGATATCATTCCACCACAGATATCCATTAAACAAAGGCAGCTCAAGGCAAACCACTTATGCAAAAGCCTGGTTTCTTCATCATGTTTACTTTTATCCTGTGTAAATTTTCTCTGCCTCTGGTGAAGCACAGAGATACTCAGGTAAGCTGTATAAAAGGTAGCTCAAGACAGCCTAGCTAGAACAGTGCTGTCTTCCAGAGGATGTGTCCCATGCTAGCTGGATTTCTCCTAAGCCTTTGGCAACCAGAAAATAAACCCACCCCAAATATTTTTACTTGAGTATGGACATGTACAAATGGGAGATCAGAGTATGCTGGAACACACTGTGTCCTCCTCCACAGTGTCTTTGACAGCAGCAGTGTCAGCAAGGGGTGGCAGCAATGTGTGGCTGCACCATGGTCAGTCAGGGAGTTCCACCCCAACACCAGAAATGAGGAAGCCCTGAAGCCTCTGGATACAATGCAGTGGTACAGGCAGGGAGCAACCATGTTTTACAGCCAACAGTAATGCAATAATACTTACAAAGATGGTGAAATATTTTGATTACTTAACATCTCAGCTACTTACTTTATTGAAATTAAATATGTTTCCACACGTAAAATTACATGTCTATAAAACCTGCCTTAAAAAAATTAAAATTTGCCATTGAAATAATTATTTTTCTAAAAATGGTTAGTGTTGCCTTTTGCTGCATTTCTGTGTAATATTTCCCTTGTCAATCTTTCTGTAAGGAGGGGACCTTTTTTCTGAGAAAATCATGCTTTAAAGTACCCTAACTATAAGAGCAAATATTTCAAACTTCTTTACTTCTGTCATTTCAGAGAAAAGACTCTCCCTCCTCCTCCATCAGACTAACCCTAATGAGAAATATTTTAGGAGGCTAATAAACCATTGAAGAAGATATGACTTCTTTTCTCTGCAGCCTCTTTATACAAAAAAGGCTTTGCTTTTGAACTGGATTTCTAGAGAGGAATTGATATTTTTAATCTTAAAATTAATTACTTTAATATCATTTACTAACAACAATAACCAAAAAAAAAAGTTGAATTTTCCAAGTTCTTTGCTATTTTAAATAAAATATTAAAATATTAAAATAGTTGCAACTGTAAAAATTTTCAGTTGGATTTCTACTCTTTGTGATAACTTGGCCTGATTTTCTTTTCTAGAACTGTTGATATGAAAATATTTTACTGTTAAATATGTAAATGAAAAAATCCAACTGAACATTTCTTTACTTAAATACATAATGCAAATACTAATACTCATATTTTTATACTTTCAGAACTTTCCCTCCTAAAAGTAAGCTAAAAAGTTGGGATGGATATGCTTTATTTAGTAGCTTAGCTTAGGTGTATTTACACAAATAATTATTATAAATTTATTTAAATGCAGTACCCCTGCCCTAAATCCTTTAATTTACAAATACACAAAAGAAACTTTATTTGTAAGCATATTTTAAAAGCAAAAGCACTTTTAGAGCCATTTTCTGTGAATGTTATTAATTAGAAAACAAATGAAGATGGAATTTCATATCCAGAAGCATTATATTATAGGTACTTGAAAAAAATATTGGAAATGGTGAGAGAGGAAGGAGGAGTGATGATATTATTTTGTGAAACAGCTTTGTGGAACTTTTAAATAGTATAATCTCTCAGAATTATGTCTAACCATATTTTTGCATTGTAGTATCAGATTTAGATTTTAAAACTTTTGGTTATTACTGGATAATACTGTAAGTTATTTGTTCTTATTCCCCTGACAAATAATGAGACTGGATTTTCATATGGCATCAGCCATTTCATAACTTCTAAAATGTGAAGTATTTTTAATTTTCAACCAGTCACAAAGAGACCCTTTCAGTCACCATATGACATCATTTTGTTATGTTGTGGAAATGTTTTATTCTTATGTTCTTCCATGTTCAACTGATTGCAAGAAGGGAGAGTTTGACACTTAAAAGATTCTGTTTTCCCATTCTGTGTTTCCCATTTTGTCTCTTTCTTTGTCAGTGTGTAAGGGAGAATTGTAAGTGATCACACACTTATTATTTAATTAGTTGGATCATACACTGCAAAATTTCTGTAAAATGAGTCCTTTGTTACAGAAAAAAAATAATTTCTCTTTCTATGCTTGGCCACATATATTAAATTTTCCTTCTGTCCATTTCAGCATTAAAAGAGAAACAAAATTGTGTAAGATTTTTCACTAAGGAGATGATCTGAGAAGTTGAGAGGCAAGTTCTTGATTATTACATAAACAGAAGATTAAATTAAAATGCCGCTCTGTGATGCTGCCTCTTCTCTGGCACTGAAAGTGAGGTGCTTTCCTCTCTGACTAAAGTGGCACTGGGAATAAAAAGGCTTTCAACTGAATGCAGTGAAATCAAGGGTCTTTAATTTAGTTTTGGTACTGTCGAGACATAAATTTTTTCATCGAGTGGTAAAATACAGAAAAAATATTCTGCAGAAACTAAAAGGTGAATGCAAGTGGCCAGGACTCGAAAACAAAACAAATCAAAACAAAACAAAAAACAAACTTTCCTTGTATATATCATAATTTATTTGGCATACAACTACCTTAGCTGTGTTACAGTGTATAAAAATGGGGATGAGGAGAGAGTTGCCAAAACAGAGGTCACAGACTCTTGATTGGAGACATTGGCTTGGTTTTAAATCCTAGTATCATTTAACTAGTAAAAGTCAGTAGTGCCTGTCCTAGAAATCACTCCCTGTTATTCCTGAAAATGAACAATCTAGTCTTCTCATTCAGAAGATCTCATAAGTTTTAGCGGTTTTTTGGTTTTGTTTCTTAAAAAATATGTTATGAGGAAAACAAATACCTTTACATATTGCTCCTAAATCAGTAGTTTACTGCTTCTGTTGATCATCAGAGTGGAGTAAAGTAGAAATCAGAGCAAAAAGGTATTAAATCACTGCTATCACTTACTTCTGGCTTGCCTCACTAGAAAGGACATGATACATGAACTAAATCTTGGGAAATAACAGTAATTCATAATAATGCCAAGATGTGGTTTGTTTTGAAAGAATGAAAAAACACTAGAATTGTTACATTGGTTAGCCTATTGGTTCGTAGCTCAGCATAATGGCCTCTAACAATGTTCAAGAGCAGGTGCCTACAGAGAGTAGCAAGAAGAAAGCCAGCACTTTATCAAGTTTCTCTTGACCTCTCTCCCGACCCCTGACAATTGCATGATGGAAACTTCCTGGTTCTGAGGTGATTTCCATGGGATCCATTATTCCATGCAGGTTCTTTCTGCTGTAATAAATTTTCTAGCATTTTAATTATGAATACCAGAGTTTGTCAAAACTCAAGATTAATCTTCCATATCAAAGTCTGTTCTAGTTCTAAGAAATTTTGGTTGAATCAGAAGAATGGAAGGGGTAAGTTCTCTGATGCTGACATCAAAGATTGAAATGATTGTCAAAATGTAATAATCATTATGCAAAAAAATAAAGATTATATCAGTTTTGAACATTTGAAAAACACAATTACAGTTTTGAGGTGGTATAATTATTACTACTACCATTGGTAATAACTAAATTCTTCTTCACCGTCATTATTGGTAGTAGTAGTAGTACTAGTACTAGTAGTACTAGTAGTACTAGTAGCAGTAGCCTTTTTAATCATCATCAGCTTCTACAACAATTTTCCTCTCCCAGAAGATTGGATTTGGAAATTTCAATAATTTCCAGCAAAAACTGAAAAGAAGACATTTTTTTTCCCAGTGCCATAGTGCATTCCTCAGCTTTAAGAACAAGGAAGTTCTTGTACCATTTATTCTGCCTTTAGGCAAGCACTATTTCAAGTGAGTATAATTTAGTCTAAGCTTGAATGAGGGCTAGAGATCTCAAAGGTGGTGCCATTTCAGTGAGTGATTCAGAGTGGAAAAGGAAAACAAAGCCTTGTCCAGTGAAGAAGAGAGTGACACAAGATGTCAATCATGTTATGAGACAACAGAGACTCCTCCTGAGGAAGAAAGAAAGAGAATTCAAGTCTTTGCCTGCCAATAACAGCAAAAGACTCTATTCTGTTCCGGTTGAAATTTCAACACTCTATCTTCATTTTCTAGTTAGGTGACTGGCACTTTATGCCTCAGCAATATCTATTTAAATCAGATTTTCTCTATCAAAAGTAAACCAAACACCCTTGTGTTTTACAGTTCTAGTGAGCCTTTCATAAGTTTAAGGTAACAACAAGAAAAATACTTTAATTTCATGTGCTCGCATTTTAGATATTTATTCATAAGTGTCAGGGCATCATCATTATCAGATATTATCTCTTTTTAAATCCAGGTTATGTAACAAGCAAGGCCACTATGCAAAATATGTATAACTCAACTATTATTTTATATGCAGATAAATGTATTATCTATTCTTTATTTTAATATTTTTTCTATGCTGATTATATTATCAATACTACTGCTAGTACTATAAATTCTTGATAATATGGTGGCAAAATCATAGTTGCCTCAGGACAAATTTAAATTTCAAACACAAAAGCAGGAATGTAAGAAAAAATTACCATCCATCACTCTTAATAACTAGAGAAAAACTCCACCCTCAGGCAACTCATTTGCAGTTCAAATTTGAGCACCTTTATCTCAAGCAAAATAATACTTTTTGGACAATATCTAAGCAACAACTTAAAGGCTCATGATAACAATAGCATTTTGTCTAATCATTCTACATCTAGGATTATCATATTATTAAAAGCATAAATAAACTTGTGGTCTCATAATTAGATGTAGAATAAAATAAGCAAAAAACGTAGTCCTCATTTTCAGAAAAAAAACCCAAAAACCCTCACTAAAACATTCCTAGAGATGAATCGTTCCTTAGATTACTTAACCTGTTTATAGTAGGTATTAATATATTCCTAGTACAATGCCTTGAGGGCAAACACAGGCATAATTGGAGGAGTATAATGTGCAAGAGCTGAGGTTACAGACCACACAGCCATGAGGTGAAACTGATCACCTACTCCTGACATTTCTGCACTGAAGACTTCTTTGGTGCTGCAGACCCAAACTTGCAATTTTGGTAAAACTAAGCAGCTTCCCAAAATGTCCACTTCAAGATGTTTGTAGATTAAAAGCAATAGCAATGTCCAGCCAAAATTGCTTTCCGCTTAAAGAGAAAGTGCAATAATGAAGAGGGCATTTTTTGAGGCTTGTATCTGCTGAAACTATTTTCAAGAAAACTGTAGCACCAAGACTACCTTGGGTGAATTTCAAGTTTCTGCTGCCACATTTGTCTTGTCATGGCATGTAGGCCCTAAGTCAATGTTATGGTCTTCAGATAGATAACATGTCTA
This sequence comes from Rhabdornis inornatus, assembly GCA_013397075.1. NCBI lineage: Eukaryota > Metazoa > Chordata > Aves > Passeriformes > Rhabdornithidae > Rhabdornis > Rhabdornis inornatus. Next base: position 13,440 of record VWZS01002273.1, on the reverse strand, counting down.
GCTTAAGTAGTCGTATTCTGTAAAACAATTTTTAACCACAGCAGTATCAGCTGAAGATATCTACATTACAGTTAGGAAAAGGACACCCCCCTGTTTCAGTTACAGTTTACCAGACGCCTCTATAAACAGTGTAAGAGTCTTCTATGTACATGTAAAATCTCTTATGCTTGCTTTTGACAAACCTGTAGCTTTTACGGTACTCAATGATTAGTTTAAGAATGTTTCAGGACAGTGTCTGTCACTGCTTGCAAGCAGTGCTAAGGTGGTAATACTTGCAAATGTCAAGGAACACAGCTTTCAAAAATTTATGATCCTCAACAAGATGACAGTGACAAAATTTCTCAAGTATCTTAAATTATTTATTTTTTTTGTGAAAATCTTCATATATTTCATAAGTAACCTGACTCAAATATATGTCTTACTCTACCCACTGCTTTAAGGGAAAGGGGGACAATTTTTGGATGACAAACTTTCCCTGTTTTAAATCTGCTGCTGAACGACATTAGAACCTTACCCACTGTACACCCTGGAGGTATAACAAAATTTGTCATTCTTCTCACAACCCAGGAAAAGCAAAAAGGTAACTGACTGTCTGCTAGAGATTTCAAGTGTTATCCAGTCATTAAGGTTAGCCTCATAATGCAATTGTTTTACATTTAAAGCCAAATTAAAGTAATACACTGTAAACAGGACTAGTTGGAATCTAATGGAAAAAAAAAATTCCTAAATAAGAGAGAGGGCCAAAAATAGTGCTTTGGTTTTTAACCTTTCTCACATCAATCAAAAAGAAACCAAACAAACCACACACTCAAAACTGTCATTTGGAGTTTCAAAGTACATTTCCTGTAGCCTCTGTCCAATGCAGAAATACTTTCAACAGTAAGAATGTCACTGGATGTGATAAACAATTAAGTTCTTAAACTGCAGATACAACCATGCTGTCCTGGCCCCCAGCAGTAAGTTTGTCACATGTGTGTGAGCTCATTGCACTGTTACTAACCCTTGCTTGAAGGATTACATCAGTGATGGGTTAAAGCTTGCATTGCCCCCCATCCTACAGTACGGTCCATGAAGTCAATGTGCTTTCCCCCAATGTTATTTCTGTCAAAACCATGCAGATAAGTTCTTGGAAACTTTACATAATGCACTAAACAGTGCTCTGCAGCAGAAGAATGCTTGATTTTTTCCTACATGTGGGAGAATGAGGTTACACACATATAATCTTTCTCTGATTCACATGAAAGTGATGTTTTCACAAATCAGGTTTAGGATTTTGCAGTCACAGTGAAAGCCTGGAGTGCAGACACCATCTCGGGTTGCAATGGACTGAAAGGCTAACATGTTTGAATGCAAAGAATAGAGTTAGATCAGCCAGCTTGGATTCCCAGAAACTTCTTTATTTCAGCAAATTGGTGTAGAAATTAATGTTAATCTGGGCAGATTGAGGATCTTAATCTGAGGCTGTTGTCCAGTTTGACTCTTCTTAACTGCAATTAAAAAAAAATCAAGTCATTTGGAAATGAAGCTCAGACTCCAGCAGGAAGGTGAGAAAAAAATGTAACTTTATCTCTTCCTTTCTGAGATGTAACAAATCACAGGCTTTGAGTACCAAGGAAGACACAATGATTTTGAAACTTCCTGCATTAACATTATTTAAAATTGTCACCCACTGCCACCACATGTTTCTGAATTTTCTACCGAAAGTTGGTACAGAGCAGAAGCTCTTTCTATACTGATGTAGAGACATTTAATGCTTCATAGCTACTGAGTCAGAGACCTCCTTCTTCTACAACTCTAGAACGGTATAAATGTTCAGAAAAAGGTACAAATGAAACTGCTTTATGACAAGATGCTAGTAAACAATGGTCTAGAATAAGATATTTGATCTTAGAAATTGTGAGAAACATTATAAATAAACCATGGAGAGTGGAAACAGCAGGTAGAAATGAAGTGAGTTATTAGTCACTGGTAGGGGAGAAGGAAGATGGGTGGAATTCGTGGAGAAGGGACAATGAGTACACTTAAAGTGTATCTCACCTGAAAGATACCACATTTAGTGACTGAAGACAGGTACTAATAGATCAGAAGAAAAAAATGCAGCATTTTAAAGCAGCACAGTGAGAAATGGGAACACAGACAATTTTCATCACGGTTCAGAAAACATCACTCAGAGCAGTTGTTCCTACTGCAATGTCAGGAAGGTGGCAGATGGCAAAGCTCTAACTGCAGCAGAAGGCTTTAAGAAATACTGGGGGAAAAGGCAAATAAGTTATAAACATTTGGGGACAATCCAAGATTGAGGCTAATGAGTTAATGATGGGAGAAGAGAGACCTTCAACTCTTGTGGTGAAGAAATTAAAAATACAATAGAGAGGTGGAAAAATTTAAGCTACAAGAGGGTCTTAATGGAGGTAGTGCTGCTGCTGAGTCCATAAAGCAGACTCACAGCTGTGCAGTTAGCATGTTTTCAAGAAACTCATCCATACAAACAGAAGAGGGTGTTGAGCTCTGAAGACTAACGAGTCCAAATTGAAAGGAAAACTCAGGTCAGAGTGTGAGACCTGAAACACAAACCCATCCCCTTCATCAGATCTTTTGCTTCTGCAGTTAGTGTACATCACCTTAAACTACACGTTATGCTAGATGAAGTTCTATACAGGTTATTTGTGGCAACATTATAAGTGCAATAAAAGAAATCAGGATTGGGGAAACACCACTCGACCCTATAACCTCCTGCAGAATATTCCTAAATGGAAGGCCAAAAAATTATTCACCCATGCTCTCTGTGCATCACAGATTTTCAGATGCATTTTTTACTTCCTTAGGTAAAGTTTGCAAGTGGTGAAGTGACTGATGATGCTTTCTGAAGTGTTTCCTTACCCCCTTTCTCTCTCTGGTTTTAATGAATCACAATCATCTAACTTTTCAGCCTGAATTCCTTCCACATGTATTTTAGCTACTTGGAACTGCAGCCCCAAGATACCTGGGGAAAAATATGCAGATACTCAGATCAGAAAGCTGAATCCCCTGGCCACTCAACATTGTATCTCAGCCTGTGAAACTTCCTTTCACTACTCCTTTGCACGTTTATTTCAACCTGTCTAATATATCTACTATTAGCCTAATAAAAAAGTTTAGTTATGGAAGTGTGAGTTGTTACACAATGAATCAGCACAGCCGATCAGTGAAGTTCTAGCTAACTTCAACCTTGTGACAACATGACATTTAATGAAAATAGTATGAAGAAAATTAGGTAAAAACACTAGGAGTTAGGGGACTGCTTTACAGACGTGTGTTTTTTCTGAGCAATCCTGCTCATCTGGCTGTATGCTATCTGAAGAAATACTGATGGAGGGTTCATCTTTTCAGTACTTTAAAGAAAGACTCACAGTTCTGGCAGATGGACTCAGTAAGGTACAGAAGCTACCTATGGTCATGATAGCAGCACAGACACCATAGAATGGACCTTATGACAGACTGCATAGCCACAAAATCTCAGATATATTTTATTTCTTCACAGACTACAGGGCTATTATCAGAGGGAGAACAGGTTAATTAAAAGTTAGATGAAGTAGGTTTCCACAAGTCGTAGAGATTCTTCTAAATTGCAGGAAAAAATATTTTGGATGGATACCAAAATTTACTTGCAATAGCTTTTGATAAATTTTTCATTTTTTCAGCAGAACATTTAAAGACACCATAATTATTGTTGCAAAGGAAAGGACAATGTGCCTGGAGAGCTCGACAATGTGGAAGAGAGATTTGAATCAAGCAGGCAGTGTGAAGAAATCTTTATTTCTGGTTCTGCTCATGCTAACAAAGACCATTAGCATATGCTGGCAACTTCTGCTAGCTTGGAATTAACCCTTTTGACAGCTGTGCTCATTCCTCCACTTCCTCTCAGTGTTTGATTACCAATGAAAGAAAGAAACCATCAGAAATCACATAGAGGTTTAGCCAGCAGCTCCACCACAGCTTCTTGGGCAGCATTAACTAATTTTTTTTTTTTCCTAATTTGGAATTGCAAAATTGAAAGGGAAATTAATGAACTGATTGACCTGTTCTAAAAGAGGCAGGATGAGATGGAGGAAGGCTGGGAATGCTTGCTTCATAATTCCCTTTAGAGGGAAGTTAGGTCAGGTTTAAAAGCATAACAACACAAGTCTGTTTAAAACAATAATTAAACATTAAATAATAGAATTTTATTGAAAAGTTTGTTGGATGTAATGGGTAAGGTTTCTTAATATTACAAATATTTCACACAAATAATTTTCCATTGTAACCTTTTTTTGACAAATCTTAGCTTTACAAACATTACTTTTTTTGATGGATTCATATTTCCTATGGATTTATATTTCTTATGGTAACTATTTTTATCTGAGACATTCTTTCCCCTTTTTCTGCCTATTGCCTTAATCTGTCCTTAACAAAAAAAACAATTCCATATATTTTGTTAGTTTTCTTGTATTTCTGTTTTTTAAATCTGATGCTAGAGGACAAGGAGGCATCTGATTCGATTATGTCAGCAATACAGCTGCTCTGTAGAGTGGAGTTTCTCAACAGAGGTCTTTATATGTCACTTTAGTTGACACGGGTAATTCAGGTGTGCTGGGGAGACGGTGGCCCTCGACGATTCTTTTGGGTTTCCTGATATCAGGGCAGGAGTGGTGAAAACAAATGAAGAGTGGGTACAATGACCACAACTTGATAAAATAAAGTACTTTAATAACAAGCAAAGTAAACGTGGGATGAGGCCCAAAAACTGAGCACAATAACCGAAGGAACAAGTCAGGTCTGTTTTCTTTGGAAGCCGGTGGTTGAAGGCTCAGACAAAGGACAAGGGTGTAAGTATGGGGTAAGAGGTGGCGGACATGGGGTCAGGGTCCAAGGGGTATAGGAGAAAATGGTGCCGAGGCGGAGTAAGGGAAGGCAGGGACCAATGGGGTAGGCTGGGCAGAGCACTGCACCAAATGAGGGCCAATGGGGATAGAAGGAAGGCAGAACATTCTAGAAACTGGGAGTATGTATAACCAGTTGGGAAATGAGGGTTAGGGATATGCATGAGGCATTAACATAAGCAATCCCATAACTCCTAGTAACTTTCTTTTGGGATCATCACAACTTACAAATGCTTCCCAAGGTCTAGGGTCAGAATCTAATACTTCTTTGGTGATGGTTGCCTGGCTTGGAGTATTGGCCAGGCTGATCCCCACACAGCTACTTTTGTATCTTCAAATACTTTGTGTCTGGGGACAGCTTCAAACTCTGACAATTGCATAGAAATTAATTTCGATAGTAAGACCATAACTGGGACCTGTGTAGAAAATCAGGACCTGTTATGAATTCCATTCAGTCAGTTTTTTTACTTATAAAATATGATGGAAAATATAAGACTTAATTTGCCATGAAGGATACATTAAATAGTTGTTACCTTTAATTATATCACCGGTTTTGGAGATGAAATATCTTTTAAAAAGTTAGAAGAAATCATAGGCAAAATTATTTTAAAGTCACAAAAGCTGGTGAAGAAATTCAGATACACAAATAAATATATGGCCTGAAATTCAGTCTTTATTGGGCTGTGTAAAACATGATTAAATTATAACCATTGGTGCCTTCATTTTGAGGTATGTGTCTAGTTTGGTATTTATGCTACCTATGGTCATCAAAAACAAATTTTGCACAAGCTTTATTAAAGCAGTATATTAAATTTTTGAGGGTAAAGTACACTTAGCACCAATACAGTTCAAGAAATATGGGACTTACGTGCCTTTTAATAAAACTAGGAATTTCTTTAAATGCAATATAACCTTTGAGTTTCAGTGTTTGCAAGTGGCATTTTCACTTCTGCAGATTTTGAATATTTATTGCACTATTTTTCTGCCAATAGCCAAAATCAGGTCTTTTCCTTTACTAAAGAGGCTGAGAACTTCTTAAGCCTTACCCTTCCAAATGTTTTCCTTGCTTTTTATTCCACTTTTCGAAATAAAATGGTGATGAAACCTAGAAACAGCACTAATATGTTAACAAAACCAAATACAATTCTGGTTTTCTCTTGCAAAATGTATTTTTTTAAAATGTATTACCAAGATCAAGCATTTTAAGTGTGATCAACATACCTTTACTGTCATTTACAGTGAAGCTAAGAAACAGGTGCAAAAGCTTTGATGAATAATGGAAATGCACCCCAGAGACTCCTATGTACTCTGTGTCAGGTAACGGCAGTGCAATTTGTCATGTTGTTCATTTACAGGAGTGAATCAGAAGTAAAGGTAATATTTTAAAGTGTGATATTATGTAATTGTCACATTTTAATGGCTTTTCAGAATAAAAATATTTGTGATAAGTAACTTTAATACAAGAAATGCTTTGTAAAACTGCAAAGACTGAAAGATTATCATGAAAATCCGTATCATTCTTACACAGCTTACTCTGAGGACAATTCCAGTAGTTTACTAGTATTCTAAGAGAATCTTGACGTTTTAGAGAGGCTGTTCATTGTTAGAGGGGTTGTTCATTTTAGAGGGGTTGTTCATGTTTCTTTGTTGTATGCTACAGCAAAATTTTTGAGTTATTAAAAAATGGTTTGGTAGTTATTCCCCATTTATGCAAAGTTTTACATGTATATACTACATATCAAAAGTGGAGGTGCTGACCTCTGCTTTGCCTGTAGCTGTGGGAACTGACACTGTGCCTAGCACCAAAAGTATTAACTGCTTGCAAATATATGTATATTAGATTTCAACAAACAGCAAAACAAGCCATGTAGCTATTTATTTCTGTATGTTTATTTTTATTACATTAGTGGGAGGAGCAGACAAAGATTTATCCTACATCAAAAAACATCAAAGAATTATCAACATAATTGCAACAAGTGATTCCAAGCTACTAAAACCAGAATTCTGATGTGGTAAACTAAGAACTCTGAATATGAGTTTATAACTACAATGAGATGGGTTAAAAAGAAGTATTAGAGGAAAATTATTATGAGGAAGAGAGAAGGATCTGTGTGTCATTTTTAGGGTGTTAGCCGGCTAGTACAAAAGCTGATCTTAATGGGTTCCAAGACTTGATGTTTCAACCCAGCCCCCTACACATCTCTTAAAGAAAGATTTCTTAAACAATTACAGTTATGTTTTTATAATATCAATCAATTTTTCAAGTACCATATTTATAGAAATAATTTCACTGAGATCTATGGCAACATCTAACAAGAATTAAATAATTTATGATTATTTATGAGTAACAAGACCTCTTGATCAGATCATGAACTTTAATTTTTCCTTTTAGGACATTTTAAAACATCAGAATGTTTTTTTTGTTTTTAATTGTTATTTTGTTTGTTTGTTTGTTTGTTTTTGTTTGTTTGTTGTTGTTGTTTTGTTGTTGCTTTTTTTAAAAAATTTTTTGGTTTTGTTTTTGTCTTTGTTTTTGTTTTGTTTAGAAGATCATTACCACAAGTTCCTGACTCCAGTGTTAACCAATTCATTCAAAGAATAGAACATAATTTACCAAAAGGCCAGCTTTCTACTCTAATCTTTTCAATGCATGCTTCCTGAAAAATTTGAAAGTCTTCACAATATGCATTGCTATTTCTGAGTTCAGTCAAAAAATTTTAATCAGGCAGTAAGTATAACTGTTTTCACTATAAACAGTGCAACAACCAAAGCTCTCCTATAACTCATGGTTTCATTTCTTAAATTGCTACAAAAATAAAAAATGAACCTTTGGAAAGTCCTCTATTTTAAATGCTCCTGAAGCTGCCACAGCAAACAGAGCAATATTTTCATATTGTCATGAACCAGAAGCAGTATCTGTTGAAGTGCTGTCTGCATGTGAGTGTTTGGACCCTGCTAATAAATGCAGATTATCTCCTAATACCCTGGGAAAAGTACTGGTGAACAATCAGACATGCACTTGAGGTCATGGGATAACTCTTGTCAGTTTCAAACAGTGGTTTCTTGGCCTTGTTTTTGTGGGGGAAAGCAGACAGTGAAGCAGTTAACACCCTTGGACAAAGCATGTTTTAACTACTTCTTTTACAAACAGAAGTTAGTCAATATGATGGACACCTTAACTCAAACAGAGCAGACCTCTAGGAGAAGATCTAAACCTCCTAAAGGGAGAGAGGCACTAATGGTGGTCCTGTTTCTAGCCAAAGGATGTGCATGAGAAAAATGTCTTGATTTGACTGTCCCAGTGTTTGCTACAACCTGATTTATTAAGATAGAAACCTATAAAGACATTTGCTCACCAGGCTCTTTTACAACTAGAGAAGTGAAAAAGCTTTAGCAGTTAAGTCTGCACATCATGCAAAGGCACAAGGTCTAATTAGAGTGCCAATCATCCAGGAGGATGCTCCTCTGATTTCTCCCCCAAAATGTCTGGATTTGTGCTCCAGCAGCTGAGTACCCCCACCAGCACTGTGTGTTTTGACTGAAGTTATAATAAGATGTAATATAGTACAAACAAAAGCATAACAATAAACACTAATTCCACAATATAATGTGGCATTAAAACTTCACATGAGAAGCTTCTCAACGTAAATGTGATATTAATTTTTCTGGTTATCACTCAGTCGTGGAGGCCTTTTTACAGATCATCTTTTACAGATCATTTTTAAAGATCATCTTCTTTGCCTTGTAGTGGGATCTGTCACAAACAGTATGACAAATCCAAAGTTTCTGAAATAATTTTGAAGTGGAAGTAATGAAACAATACTTACATTATCCTTTGTTAAATACTAGGCCTATTTGCAGTTTAATGCCTATATGATTTAAATTCAAAAGTTAAGGTAAAATGTAGTTAGAGATTTTTACTTTTATTTAACTCACTCTTAAAACGTATTTCCTCCAAAAAGTAAGCAACATTTTCAAGATACCAAATATATCATTATTTCTATTTTTTACTGCCATGCATTTTCTAGGGCTACTGTATATTGACATTTTTTTAAAAAGACATACTACCAATATGCACCCTTCTGTAAAGATTTTGACATTTGTTACTGCTTGACATCAGATGAGCTAAAATTATACAAAAAAATATATTATTAAATTAAATTTAATATTTATAAAACTCCTCTTAAATCTCTCTCAAAACTTTGTTTCACAAGCTTGTTTTATACATTTTTTCCTACTAGATGTGGAAAATATAAGTTAAATGCAATAAATAAAATTCTTTATTTTATGTGAAAAAAATCATCCATTTTTGCAAATGAAGTCTACTGCTATGGGCCATACTGCTTTTTTTCTAGAAGATTTTTAAAATAATATAAACTTATATATGATAAACACAGGTTTGGAGACCCTCTCTTATATAGACAGGCTGAGAAAGTCGGGGCTGTTCAGCCTGGAGTGGAGAAGGCTGCACTGTTACCTTATGGGCAGCTTCCCATACCTAAAGGGGCTACAAGAGAGCTGCAGAGGGGCTTTTGACAAGGTCATGTAGTGATAGAACATCATGGAATGGCTTGAAGATGAAGGACGGTAGGATAGAATTAGATATCATTCTAAATTCTCTGCTGTGAGGTCGGTGAGGTTCTGGAACAGGTTTCCTAGAGAGGCTGTGGGTTCCCCACACTTGGAAGTGTTCAAGGCCAGGTTGGATGCAGATCTGAGTAACATGGTCTAGTGAAAGGTGTCCCTGCCTCTGGCAAGGGACTTGGAAAAAGATATTTTTAAAAGTCTCTTCCAAACTAAACCATTATATTACTCTATGAAAATGATGAAAATAAAACATAGAAATAGTATTTATATTATAAAGGGGAAACATAACCCCTAATCTTGAAAACACATTGAAATGGATTTAAACTTCATAAAATATGAGCTAGAGTAGTTTGGTACTTACTTGCTATCACAGTTATTAGAATGGGTAATATTTAAGTCCACAGTTGAAATATAACCTTATATATGTATGTGAGGTAATTGCCTGTTCCCAAAACCATTTATATATATTACAGCAGTCTGATAAGAGGAAAAGCTGCTTCCCTACAGTGTTCATGATTGTTATTGAAAAAATAGGTCTCTTTTATGATCCAAAATAATTGCTCTGTCAGCTATTGGGTTTTTTTGTCCATGGGTAGATTATTATCTCTGCCTTCTCAAGACTTCCCTTGTAACTTAAATTTTTACTTAAAATCTGTCATTTCACATGCTTAGAGAAAGGGGTGTTTTCAATAAATAATTTCTAGAAAAGCCTAGATCTTATAGTTATTATCAATTGTATGCATATAGTATAGCATAATATCCAACAGTGATGATGAAAGGTTTTTTATGTCTGTACAACAATGCAGCATAAAACTCTGTTGCAATGCTCTTGCTCAGCTTTGGCTTTGAAGGACTATGTAGGCTCCACCTCTCTCTGCTGACATTAGAAGACCCTTATTTGACAAGCTTTTTTTGGCATGATACTGTGATAAGAAAGTATTTTATATCCCATTTCTTCCATTTGAAAGAAAATTTGCATGAGCAATGAACACTTACTAATTGTTGATGAGCATGGTTTGATACCTGAGTCTAATTCTATTCAAATGGGCATTATTTCATACCAGGTGAAATGCAGTCACAGTTTAAGATATCATGAGTGTGAATTCACTGCAGAAATAGCAAAAAAATACAATTATTTACCCTTTCAATTTTGTGAGATCTTAATTTGTCAATAATTTTTATAAAATTTAATTTAAAGTTTCTGTTAATTATGCTTTAATTTCACACACTGGTCCAGTGGTGACAACAACAACAACAAAAAATCATTCTCTCTTTGATAAAATAGATGGAAAAAAAATCATTAGACTCCAACTGTCTATCAACTTGAAAATGAGTATAAAATTATTTCAAGTAAAAGTACAATGGGAGAAGTATACCTATCAGCAGTCTATCATGAAGCCATCTCTAATAGTTTAGGATGATTACTCATAGCAAGTAAATAAGTGACCTAGGATGATAACTCCTTTTACAGTTGCACTTCTACAGCATGAACTGCAAACAAAAATACTGCAATTTTAATTGTTATCTTTCATTAAATGCAGTCCAGAAATTTCACAGCTTGTGTGTACAGTTTTAGCATCAGGAGGCGATTCCAACAAGGTCCTTACCTTGATGTCATTACCTCCATCAGCTCAAATAACTTTGCAGGATCAGTGTTATCACCTCCATAATGACATTTCTGACCTGAGAAAATTTGCCACTGAAACTAATGTAATTATTGGGTAATTCACATGACTGCCTGGGACCTGAGGAAGCTTATTTACTTCAGGGCTTCCCGCATTCCTATATTTTTCAAAAGAAGCCAACAATCCCTGATCTTATTCAACTGGTAGCTTCAGAGAGAAGTCAAAAGACCTTCTCAGCTGGTTTGTGGTGATAATGGTTTCTCATTATGGGAAATACCCATTAGAAAAATGTGTGTGTCAGTTGCTTCTCTCTGAATTTCTGGCAAGAGAAATTGTCCAGAGCTTCATATGGCTCTTAATAGATTGTAGGATTTATTTATGGAAATTTTTAGAGGAGTTTTCAGTTGGCTGGCTACACTTGATGGACTTTGCTAGCACAACTAATCTACAACTCCTTAGTGAGTACAAAAGTTTAGTTAAGTATGAATGTTCTTTGGTTTAGAAGTATTTTCCACATTTTTTTCATTAAATGATTACAAAGCCTTCCCAGTAACCATGTAATTTGGGTATCACATATATATAACAATCCAGTTTTAGCTGACACAATTTTATTTTTCCCTTTTGTTTATGGATTAGTACATTGTTTGTTTTGCATTGCTTTCCTAAAAACTTATCAAAGGGGACAAAAATATATCCCTTGTCTGTGTCTGATATATGTTGTAAGAATTAACATTACATTTCACAGCAATTTGAATTTGTTGAATTTGTTTATGAAGATAATTCTGAACATGAATCTAAGTTTTAAAGGTAGATAATAAGCAGATAGTATCCATTGACACAAGGAAAAACATGCATGCATGTTTTATGGAATGCTTTGAACAGCTTAGCAGTAATAATTTCTTATTAGACCAGTATAAGTGAGAAAATAATTGTCTTTTGTTCATGGGTTGTAGTCAATACAGTGCCCACGTAGGATACAAAAGCTGGTTTTCTTCCAGAAGGTGAATTTTTTGAGGAACTTGGCTTCAAATGGTAGTACCAAAAGGCATGAGTGGATATTTCTTTGTTGTTTCTGTAGTTGTATCTGTGGTATGACAACCTGGTGCTCTGAGCTGGATCAAAGGGATAGAAAGTGCCCCTGCCAATCTGAACTTGTTTAGTATTGCTTTGAAGCAGGAGCAATATCAGGTCCTGTTTCTGCATTAGGACTGCTGTTTTCTTTTTAGTTTGTTTGCTTGCAAAAGAAAAATGGCAGCAATTGTATTTTTCTCTGAAGGCAAATATCACAAGGTTTTTACAGTAATACAGGCAGGCTGAGTATTCTCAAAGGTCTGTGAAGGAAGAAAGGGATTTTAGTATTCAATTAACAGTTTGGATTTTTTTTAAGCCTAATTACCTGCAGAACCACAAACCCACAAAACTAGCATAGGCTCAGAGACTGACTAATGACTATGAGCTCACGTAAAGAATGACCTCAACACATGGACCTTTTAAAAGTGCATTAAAGAAATAATGAGAGAGGAGTACAGCCTCTCCTCCATCAATGTGCAGAACTCACTGAGAACTGGATGATTGCAGCTGACCAGTGGGATGTAACCCCCCATTGACAGTAAAAGAAGATGAGATTTCCAGGCTCCATCACTATAGCATGAGTGGAATTAGCTGAGCAGTCCACTGATTTCAGCCACCTTTTCTCAACAGTGGTGTGCTGGTTGTGGCCAGGGGTAGAGTTCATTTTCTTCATGATGGCTGGTATGGGACCGTGTTTTGCATTTTTGCTGAAACAATGGTGATAATACAGGTTTTTCAGACTGTCAAGGCCTTTTCTGCTCCCCATCCCACCAGTCAGGAGACTAGGAGTGCACAGGGATTTGGGAGGGAAGGCAACCAGGAAAGCTGATCCCAAATGACTGAAAGGGATATCTCATATCATATGATGTCACGGTCAGCATATAAAATGGGGGAGAAAGGAGGAAGTTGTGGACCTTTGTAGGGACAGCGTTTGTCTTCTCAAGTCACCATTACACATGATGGAACCCTGGTCTCCCAGAGACGGCTGAACACCTCCTCATAATGGGAAATAGTGAATGACTTGATTGTATTGCTTTGCTAGAATGCATGGCTTTTGCTTTAACTATTGAAATACCTTTGTCTCAATCCACAAGTGTTTTTTTATTTTTGCTTTTCCAATCCTCTTTCTGATCCCACAGTGGGTGGGAAGAAGCAAGACATTGCATGATATTTAGTCATTGGCTGGGATTAAACTACAATAATTTTTGGCACCAGTGTGGAGCTTACAGCTTCAACATAATGGCAGGTTTGCTTGGGGT
>VWZS01002270.1:0-71734 GCA_013397075.1 Rhabdornis inornatus | reverse complement strand
AAGTAGCGTAGCACTGAACATGCTGTTTTAGTGTATCCAGACCTGATGTTAGGCATTACTGACTTCAGCTGTTAAGGGCAGTTGGGCACAAGCTGAAGGAAGTTTGAAACTGTTTATAGTCCAATGAGCAAAGAGCATGCTGAACATATTCTCCAATTTACAAGCTGCGCTTTTCAACATTAGTTTCAGTATCAGTGCCATTAATGAAATGTTTTCAAATTCATCCTGGGATCATATTTTTAAATTTTGCTCTGTTCCAGGGACATGTAATATGATATTCCATAGCAGGGACAAAAAAACCCTAAGTTGGCTCCTTCTAAAAGCAATTGACTCTAAAGCATACTTCCATTTGTAACCCTGCTGAAAATGGAGCTGTTTTCTTTTGCCTACATTTATAACTGTTTTTTAGGATTGGGCCCAGAATGGAAATTCAGCACAACTTTTCCTACCAAGCTTTTTCTTTTTTCGGTAGATTTAATAGGTGAAGTTAGTTTTTAGAAAACGGTCTTTCAAGAATACAGTGCTGTGGAATGGATATTCTAGGCAACAGATAAATTATTCTGAAGTGACAAAGACAGAATTTATCAATTTAAATGGGCCCTTCCATTATTGTCTTCCTAATTCCCTACTATGTATAGTGGACAGTGATTTCATTCTTATTCTTCTATGTATTAGATTCTTCTTCTGAACATGGCTGTATTTGCATTGTTTTGAAAAGAGAGAAAATTAGGTAGATAGGATTTTTTTTCTGTTACAGAAATATATTCATTGACCATTAGCTTAAGAGCAGATATTCGCTCAGTAGGAAAGACTAGATCTAATGGTGAAAGCTAGAATTAGGGCAAGTTATTAATTTTAATTACACCCCTGCAGTAATATTCTGTTCAAATTTTCGTAGGAAAAAATGCTAATCAATTATAAGCTGTTGTAATGCCTTCATAAAATATGAAGAATACTTTATATTGTGAATTTTATTTCATAAAATATTAAGAATTAATGTAAGTTTCTGAAATACATATTTTATGACTTTAACATGAAGTAACCTGTGTGTTTCAAAGCACTTGGCAATGTCCCCAGTCACTCTGATACATATTACTGTTGCAACTTTGCACTAAGGTTACATAGTTCTTTTTTAGTCTGTCCTTTAACTGAGTTTGTTCTGTCTTTGTTCCAACTGAAGATTTTATCGTGTTCTTCATTTGACATGGCATTCCCAAATAAGCTTTCACTAATGCAGTTGAAGAGTTTTATCCAATCAGTTGCACTCTTTTTACGAACCAAATTATTCGTTTACTCCATTTGCCTATCTATGGCATGGGAGATAGAGTTTTTTGTGGTAACTCTTCATAAAATATAATGCAATTTTTGTTATGCCCTCACCAATTCATCTGACTCTGGAGTTTTCAGCAGAAAGAAGACAGCAGGTACAGGGCAGGGACACAGAAATGATCAAGAGGGCTGGAGCATCCCTCCCCTGAAGAAGGGCAGAGAGAGCTAGGCTTGCTGAGCTTGGGGAAGAGAACACTCCAGGGAGACCTTCTTGTGGCCTTCCAGTACCTGAAGGGAGCCTACAAGAAAGCTGGAGAGGGAGAGACTTTTTATCTCTCCAAGACAGGAGAAAGGACAGTGGTTTTGAGCTGAAAGAAGATAGGTTTGGGTTAGACAGAAGGCAGAAATGTTTTATCATGAGAGTGTTGAGACATTGGAAACAGTAGTTCAGGAAGGTTGTGGATGTCCCATCACTGGAATTGCTCAAGGCCAGGTTGGATGGAGCTTTGAGCAGCTTAGTCTAGTGTAATATGTCCATGCCTAGAACAGAGGGAGAGGACTAATTGATCTTTAAAGGTCCCTCCCAGCTGAATCAATTCTGTGATTCTTTATTTTATAGAATTCTATATTTTGCTCCATTATCTGTACAGTAGGCATATGCTATTGTCCAAGAATGTCACAGAAATAAGATAGGCATGGACCACCTCGCTGGAAGATCTATCTATTTCCGTCATATTTCAGTAAGGCGCTGATATGTCAGAAAGGAAAAACTTTTCTCCAGAAGTTTCTCTTGGCATTCTTAGCCTGTAAAATGTATTCTATGTCTGTTTCCCTGCACCTTTGCTATGTGTCTGTGTGTGCATCTACTGCAACTGTAATCTCAAATTATTCATAGATGACTTCTTCTAAAATTAAGCTATGTTTCACTCTTGAAAATGGTTTTCTGCATGAGTTGAGCGAGCAGCACTTCTTAGCAGAAGCTTGTACTGTGCTAGAGTGTCAGTTGATGACTTTCATGACTCCTGAAGCAAGGGTAGATGTTTCAGTGTCTATGCAGTGGAAAACTAACCATATTTACTGGCAAAGGTTCAGGTCTCTTTTTCATGTAAATGGATTCCTGAGGGCTTAAATAATTTTTTTAATATATTGATGCCTATTCTTTGCAAGTTCCAATAGAAACATAAGTAAGTAGCCTTTACTTTCTCTTGTTGTTCTGTAGTGTGATGTATCACAGAGCACATTTCTAACTACTAAAGGGGCAGATCAGATCAGGACAGAATCCTGACTTTTTGGGTACAGCTCTGATGGAGTTTCAGCTCTTCATAAAGTGCATTATTCCTTTTAATGACAGAGGGGTTTTTATGTATGCTCTTTGAAAATACTGTACACTATAAACTTTCAAGTAGATATTGTGCAAACACTCAGTAGTGCTTTTGTGCTGGCTGTCACATTTTCTGTGTTGTTATTCACTCTTTAATTCTTTCACACTTTAGATTCTTTGTGCAGCATACTGCCCAAAGCATATCTCAATAGGAAAAAGACAAATAGTGCATTTTTAATTAAAACATCCACATAAATTGAGAGGGTAAATTGAAGGGTTGTTCCTATCATTGGTGTGATTAATCCCACTGAAGACAAGAAAGCACAAGAAATTGATTTGTTCTTTGAATTTGAGGAAGATACTTGCCCTAACACCTTCTTTAGAAAACAGATGTTGGGTCCAAGAATGTAAAAGTAGCTATTTGAGAGATCCCTTTCTAGCCTATAGTCTTACCAGTGCCAGGTGCCAACACAGAAACATAGAAGAAAAGTTAAAAACAGAGGAGAGATTTCTCTGTGATATATGCTCCCATCACCAGCTGCTTAGCAAACCTTTGAGGAGCTTCATCAGCACCACTGGGTTTGTGAACATTGACAAGTTGTGGGTGTTTTAGTCAGTTAGCCAATTGCATCCAAAACATCCTATTGCCATGAATTCCCAGTTCAGTGTTGTATTGTGTAAAAAGTACTTTCATCTGTTTATTTCAGACCTACCAATAAATGACTTTACTGAGTCTATAGCTTTTTATGTTACAGTGCTTATGTTAAAGTTGTAATTAAATTCCTATTTGCCAGCTTCACCACTTCATCATTTTGGAGTGTTTTGCTGTCTCCGCACCTAGTCATCTCTTTTCCAAGCTACTCCATTTATTCTCTCCTCATGCAGAAGTTACTTTATTCTTCTAATAACATATGTTGCTTTACTCTGTGTCTTGTCCTGTTCCGAAGTATTTTTTGAGAAAGTGTAATCAAGACAATATACATCCTCTAGCTTCTCACAGACATTCTTGAGTAATACTGAGATGTTCTGTCATCTTTCAAAAATGTTTTTTTCCTCTACCTTCCTATTAATGTTAATATTTTAACTTCTCAAATACCATACATGATTTCTCAGAAAGCTCTTTTTAAAAATATTCTGTCAGTAAAAGGAACAGAATTTCAGTGACAGCCAGGTGGGTTGAGTAGGTTTACTTGGAGATCAGCTTGGACATCTCAAGAAAAAGAGCATGATATATAATCTTTTGAGCTATTCAGAGTTTAAAACATATGTGTTTCTTCAGATTCAGCCCTGTCCAGAGCAAGGAATTCAAAATCCATTGAAATATATATTCAGATTCTGAATCTATTTATGCTATGACATCTTATTGAATTTGTAGATAAGACAAATAAAGATGGTAAGTACGCTAAATTACCTGGTATCTGAATGTAACCCATCATATCTGATTTTCTCTGTCTGAGACAACACGTCACTCTGAGTACAGCCATGGGAAAGCACATCTCATGTTTTAATTTAGTCAGAAGTCATCTATTCCACAGTGGCAGGACAAAAACTTGTCATGTGAATTCCCCAGTATTCATATAATGTAATGATGATTGACACAAATTGTTGCATGTATTAGTTTTTGTAATAGAGTCTACTCAGATCATTTTAATGTTAACTATTTTTAAGACAGATGTCTATGGGTTTATGTGTTTATTTTAATTTTTGTCAATAGCTGAAAGAAGTCATTATCAGGTAGCAACGTACTATTCAATTGACATTCCTCCAGCAGTCATGCTCATAGTAGAACATTCCATTTTCATAAATATGAGGATGTCTTGCTAGATATAGGTGAAAGTCTGGTGGATTTGACTGTATATTTAATTACAGGTGATATTTAGATCTGGTAGGAACAGGTTCAGTATTTTTAAAGGCTAAAATGAGGGTCTATAAACTCAAAGACAAATATAAGTGTCAAAGTAATCTTTTAACAGTGCTTATGGTAGTAAATAACTTATTTATCTCATATTCACCAGGGCAGACTTCCACTTTTTTCATTGCTTTTTTAAAAATGTAGACAGAGTTTCCCACTCAAGCACCTTTGGGCCCCCTAAAGCACAAAAGATAATTGCCAACTGAAGCAAGCTAAACAGTGAGCTACAAATGTGGTTGGGCTGGAGCACAGGCCCAGCCAGCTATGGCTGAGGAACCCTACTTAGAGAAGGAGATTGGACTGAGATCAGTCAGAGGTTGGCCAGAGATCTGCTGACATTCCTTCCAATAGCAATAATCTCATGATTCTTTTAGAAGTCATTATTACTGAGATGTTTAGGTTTTGTACCAATGCCTCGATTAAAAATCAATTTTTATACAATTTTTATAGCTTTTTGTGTTATCTTAGTAGAGACAAAGAAGAATCTTTGACAAAAAATACATTTTTACATACAGAATTGTAAAACATGTTTTATTTATGGTGTGGAACTGCATTTTAGAACTAGATTTCATTAAGGTAATAAAAAAAGGAAGGGAAAAGCATGTATGTTTAAAGCATCAGAAAGTACTAGAATAATGCTGGCACAAATCCATTATTGACAGTATTTCTTTCCTGTACTAACAGAAATACCAAAAATGTCCTTGATTATTTTCATTTTTTAATGTAAAATACAGTGGAACATGCAAGAGATCATTGTTCAGATTTTAAAGTCTTGTGAAATCTATTTGAAACATGTATGCTCTGTAAAAAGAAAGGCTTGTAGAAGAGACATCTATATTGGACTGCGTGAAAGAGGTCTCAGACATGTGGCCGTGGATCACTACCTAATATGTCTGAAGTGCATAAGAAGTTTTGAAGACAAAGATGCCTGGATTTGGGATGAGGAGCTGAGGTGAAAATAGAATGATAGTAGGAGCACAAGGACATCGTTACAGGAACCAGTACCTGCTCAAATACCCCTTATTTTCATGGAAGAGGCATTTTTAGCAGTCCCCTGCTGTCAGCAGGGTGACCCTTACTCTTACAGTATATTATGGGGTTTTTTAGTTACCTATTGCAAACATGGTATTTATTAATGGCAATTATATAAAAAGCAATACATGGACCTAAGTACGGACCCGACTTTCCTTTCATTACAGACTGTTCAACATACTCTCTATTTGTGCCGGTTTTCACTTACCCCTAGAAATTACTTTTAATTTTTGAGCATAATTTGAAGTTCTTTGTATCTTGCCAGTGTCTTTACTACGTTACCATCAACCATATATTTTAAAGTAATTTAAAGTGAGATGTCTTTGAATTCAAGCTACTCAACTTCAAGTCATTGAAGAAATGACTTCAAGAAATTATAGAATTAAAGAGTGTTTATGCATTGGCACATTCACTAATCTTCAATAAATTCAGCCTTCAGGCCTTACAAAGGAGTTGTTTTAGCATGAGGCATCAAGAAAATGAGTACTTGTAGTGGTGCACTTGTGGCCAGTTACAGACTTCATAGTGATAACTATTTTCTAGCATGGTGAGATTCATCCAGTCCTGTCAGTTAAGCTTATCCTTATACAGCTTGAAAATCAGGAATTGGTCATGAGTGACATAGAGATTAGTTAAGAGAACCAAGACAGATTCTCATTTAGTTCTATAGTTAGTAAAGTATATTGCTTCCTTCATGATGTAAACTTAGTTAAACAGAAAATAAGTGCATCCCAGAAAAATAGATTGGGAGAGTATTTTTGTGCTTTAAACTAAGGCTCTAATAAAACTCCAGAAACTAAAAACATGTACAAAGATGCTTATTGGTTAAAGCATCTACTACATCAGTCGACCCTAATCAGCCTTAACTCAGCTTGAGTTTAGAACAGCTACCTGAGTGACTGAAAAGTTAACACATATCTTTCAGAACAGAAGTCACAAAGACTACTTGAGATTTGTGTCACAACTTGACAATTCTATTAATTCAAGCAGACGTTGGGAGCCAGGAAGGTGCAGAGATAAATGGTCTTTAGGAAGCATCAGCCTAGAGCACTAGTGCCTCCAACTGTTTCATTTGTTGAATTCCTTTTTTTTTCGTTTGAAGTATAATTGATCCCAAGTTACAAACTTTTTATGGTAATTACATCAAGTACTGTATTTTCAATATATAGAGAGACAGTTTGGATATTTTTCCATTTTAAGAAATACCAAATAGTTAAATTTCTGTTTTGAATAATACCTGAATATAAGGAGAAGATAAGCTTTTATACTCTTAAATTGTAAGAGAGTCTTCATTGCATTTTATCCCTTCATTACATACTTATTTCTGGACGGAAATGCTTAAATAAGATGTAGTGTCCTTTTCAAATATTTTCCTGTTTACTAATTTAATTTTCTGCCATGAGCATCCTATTCCTGGAAGGATGAAATTCAGCTGGAATGATGGCAGTGGTACCCTGTAGTACCAGATGCATCAGTTTTGACTGCTATTTGGCTAGAAACACTCATGTAGATGGATGACTGCATGAGATTAAAGTACCAGCTTCTCAAGAGACAGCTACCAGTTTTTACAAAAATTGAGTAATTAGCTTTCAATCTGTTCTGCTGTATCTGTGATATGAAGTGCTAAAAGTGTTCAGATTTCTTTCTTCAGCAACTTTTCCATAAACAAGCATTTATTTTCTAGAATGGAGTCCCTCCTTCATTTTATCTTGTTTTACAGAGTTGTAGTTTATCAGAGTGAAAAGCAAATTGCTTAGCATGTTATGCCTAAAAAATGGTGTTTATGAAGACAATGAAAAATGATATATGCATGTGTCATTTGTAGATGTACCCATTCCCAATTGCATTCACTCCTTAAATACGCTTTTTACCATCCTGTTTTTACAGCCAAGCAAAATTCTGAGTCATTCCCTGTGCTGGCTTTGAAGAAGCAATTATTCAGCTCAGAACTGTTTTCTGCTTTGCAGGGTCCTTCAGCTTTCGAAAAAATGAACTTGAGTTGTAATGCAAAAATGCAAAAAAAAAAAAAATCCAAACAAAACCAAAAAACCCCAAGCCAGCAACAACAGAAACAGAAACAAGCACAAGCAAGTAAATTGAGCTTCTCTTCTACTGACTTCTGAAAGTTAAATTCTTAACTTATGTTTATAATTTCCACTTGCTTTCTATTTAGACAAGCAATCTGTGAAGTAATCACCAGGCCAATCAAATATTTAGTGTAGGGCTTACTTGATCACATGAATTTGACACCACAACAGGTCAGATTTTATAGCAAGAGACTGTTCCTTGATCTGGCTGAAGAGGTTAACTACAGTCTTCTAGCTTCTGCAGACATGATCTTGCGTCAGGATTTAAGTCTGGACTAAGTCCCTTAGTTAGCCAGGGTTTTTCCAGCACTGTGCAAAATAAGGTCTCTCTTAACCTCTTATAGAAAGAATAAAGGTACACCAGAACAGTGTCATTATGATCTCAGTTTAGAGGAAAGGAGACTTTCACCTTTTCATAGTGTAAAATAAATGCGTAGTAGATAAAATAAGTTCACAGGATTTATTCATGTGAAGTTATATGAATTTCTTAATGCACTTTTTCTTTCTTTGCAGCTATTGGCTGACAAACAAGGTCCACATTAAACGACCCAGCACTGGTCTCCTCATGTATACACTTGCCACCAGATTTTGTGATGAAATTCACCTGTACGGATTTTGGCCATTCCCAAAGGATTTACATGGAAAACCAGTCAAGTATCACTATTATGATGATCTGAAGTATCGGTACTTTTCTAATGCCAGTCCTCATAGGATGCCATTAGAGTTTAAAACGTTATATGTGTTACATAATAGAGGAGCACTTAAATTAACAACAGGGAAATGCGTACAGCAATAAAGCACATGTAAAGTACAATAAATACAGAATACACACCTCATCGTAAAGATGTTGTGGAATGGCAATGGGACCACAGCGGGGATTTGTTTCAATACCCATTTAGTCATTGGAAAAAGGTGTTATATCAGAAGTACATAACCAGCTATTATACCTGTAAAGTGCTATATAACTAAGCTATCTTGACTGCAAACGTTCGAGTAAGTGCCACTTTCACTAAGAACAAAGCTTGAATGTATGCTCAATAGTGTTTACAAAATGCAGTGACACGTTCATCATGAATTAAAGAAGAAAAAGAGCGTGCCAATTTGCAGCTGTGATCAGACAGCCCGCACAGGAATACCCAGTGGCTGGAATATTTACTTGAGTAAATAAATCATGCTTTGGCAGAAAATACCGTGATGGATTTGAGTAGAGAAAGTGAAGTCTGTAAGATCGAACAAATAAGTAAATGCCTTCCGTCAGAGAACTGTTTCCGATATTGTATAATAACCTCAGCTTTGGTTGCTGTTTTTCATATTGCCATTGGTTGTGTTTTGTTGCTTTTAAAGCTTTGCAGCCTTACAAGATTTCAAGAATGTTATGAGTAATTATTTTTTTTATCTTATGGAATTGTCTTCAGGAAAAAAGATTTGTAAGCGTGGGAGGGTGGAGGGGAACATCAAATATTTTATCAAGTGTTATTGTGTTGTATCCTGCTGTCACACAATCCTTACCATCCCAATTGTTTTTCTAGCTACCGTTCTCAGTACTCATTACATGAAGCCATGCAGATATCATTTTGATCTGACTTAAAGAGAAGTTTTTCTCTCCTGTACAGATTTGAAGACATACAAGAGGGTGCCCTTGCTTTTGGTGCCAAAATTAGTTTTATACACATTTTTCCTTATCTTGGAGAAACGGTGTGGGTTTGTGTTTCTTTGCTGCTTAAGGGAACATATTCTTGATTATCNGAACTAAAGGAAAAAAAAAAAAGACCTATCCAATTAATAGAAAAAATGCAGATCATACAGTTCTTTTAAACTTCTAATGCTGTTAAATTATCTATCTCTTTAATTTACCTCTTTTGTATCATCTAGATGTGTAACTGACTGAAATAATGCAGAGCTGCATTATCTCAAAGTTGGTTTTTTGATCATCAGTCTTAAACCAAGAGTTCTTTCACTTCCTTCTTTCCGAAAAAAAGAATGAGAAATTACAGGAGCATAGGAGAGAGTGGAGGGTCAGTACAGCATGCACTAAAAACAAAACTTGTCATCCTATGATATATTTTAGTGCTAAAGGGGCACATAAATGGGTAGCATCATGGTATCACATCTTTCCTGCTGTGCTCGGCTAAGGAGTATGCATGCAAGTATAAGGTATGTGTATATTCTTGTTATCTTTTCGGAGCTACATTAGGTCCTGGTCTCTGAATATGATATCCAGTGTATCTAATAAATGTTGAATTAGTTTGAGCAATTTCATATGTATTACCACTCTCACAAACATTTACTAGGTCTTTATTACCCATTTTCTCCTCTTAAGTTCATGTATTTCATCATGCATGATTGGAGATCTGCAATTGTGCAGATTTGCTAGCTAAATCACTGCCTTGCAGCCAAATATTAGAGGAAGTAGAAAGTCAGATCTGTTATATGTAAGACACAGTAACATCTTTCCTTATTCCCCAGACTCTCCTATCTAGGACAGTTTAGTTTGGCTACATGCTAATGTGCAATAAGCAGTCCAAAGATGAATCGCACTGAAATCAAGGAATCACGAGGAGCTAAACAGCCATGCAGACTGGACTGTGTTTAATTTGTTGATAAACCAGAGGGTGCTATTTGTTCACTATGTACACCTTCATTTTAATACAAGGTTATTTCTTTGATGAAGGGTGAGCATATTCCTGTTCTTGCTGTTAAGGTTTTGCTACTGTTCACCTTTTAAAGAATATTTCATATACATTGACAAAATTGCTATTGAAATAAATAATTCACACACTGCCAGTCTCTCAGAAGCTCAGAGAAACATCTGCTCAACTTTATCTTCTGGGAATGTCTTTTCTTCTCTCTAGTGTCAGGCCATCGACAAACAGCATGCTCAAGTAATCTAAAATACTACATGACACATGATTTTGTTCACCTGTGGGAAGTTTGAATATGCCTATTGATTATGTATCTTAACAGCAAAGTCAGTGGGGACTCTCTTATTCCTTGGCAGGAAAAAAAATATTTGTGCAAATGAATAAATGAAAATAATATCATGTAAATAGAAAGATAGGTGAGAGAATTTGCCTTTAAAAGTCAGCAGACAAATTAAACTTTGGCCAAGGCCATGGTTTTGCATGCTTCAAAACCAAGTATGCATTTGATTTTCTTCATGTGAGGTTAACTTTAGTACATGTCATGGAGTCCAGATTTTTACCCTATCACTAAACTTCTCTGACTTGGTTTGGCACAAGACATTGACAGTAGCACCTGCTTCAAAGACAAAAGAGTTTTCCCATACCTCCTCAAAACTGGGCCTTAACCTCATCTTCTGCAGGCTTTCTACCTTCAATGCTGCATTTTTGGACACCGTGAGCCATAGGCTCAGGGCACTCCACCGTCATCCACACTCATCCTTCTCACAGCACTCTCCCCTCACACCAGCACCTAGGTGTGCCTCCCTACCAAAACCATGGGACTCCACACCTCTTCTCTCACCTGCCTGACTTTATCCTGAGCTGAGATGTGACGTAATGAGGGGTGGGTCTCAAACTCTTATCTGTGGCAAGTAGCAGTTGTAGTCTTGGAATGTGTGGGTTTTCACAAGCACTAGGAGTAATTTTACACTATTGTTCTTGTATGACACCTGTGTCCCTGTGGAGCCCAAAGATTCTGGGAGGCTCCCAGGTGTGTGGTTTGTTGTGCTACAAATTGTTTTGAGATGGTTTGTGACCACCAGTTACTGCTTGGTCTAAGGCAACCTGAGGTGAGACATGCCCAGGACTGTCCCTGTTGTTTACACTCTACAGCTGGGAAGCAGTAGCAATGGACTCATTGCAGACACCCTTCTTATATTTCCCTTATATCTCCTGGGACTCTTGGAGCATTTCTATTAAGACACTCCAGGACCTAAATGAAAAAACAGATTACTTTACTGTGTGACTTTTTCCCCAAAGGTGACCCGGGGCATTGCAGCAAAATCTTAACCTGCTGTATAGAGACTTTGAGGTAGAACAGATTTCACTTTGTGCTCCTTCACTGGTTAGCAGTCAACAGTTTAAGCAGCTGCCTTGGGTGATTTCTGTTGTTTATCTATGTTCACAGCTCTGCTGCCCACAACACAGAGTAGATAATCAACTTATAATTACCACTTTTATAATCCAATAGTAGAAAGTAGTAGGATAAAAAGAAAGATCCCTAATGTTGTAATGTTATCTGCCCTGGTGAGGAACAACTGGAATGCCAGTCAGTTGTGTTCAGAGTGTTCCTCAAATTTATCCTCTCATCAGCTGTATCAATTGCCTGCTGTAGTTCCTAAATGTACATTAAAAATAAGAACTGGAAACTAAATCAAGACAGCAGAACATGTATATTTTTCCAAAGCTTATGGTAGCTTTGCATTAAGCAACTTGATTTCATTCAGATAAATTGACCGCCAATTTCTTATTAAGATACATGTTAATGTTTCTGAGGCACTCTTTCATATTTCATATAAATAATAGATAAATGTTTGATTGTTAACTTTTCAGTTTGGGGACAGTTCTCTTCCACAGCTCTGAGCCACTCTCCAGATATAAAATCTACTGAACCTTTCAAATTTGAGTCTCATGTATAATAACAACTGTATCATTCTTTTGTTAAACAATATAAGCAACATGTGCTTGAGGTCAGTACTTTTTCTGTAATTGACTGCAATTTGAAGAAAAACAGGTGCACATTCGGTACCTGTTTTTAGTGGTTGATCTAGCAAAGTGCTAAGCACTCTTTGCGCTGACTTTCCTGGGAGAGACGTGTCCAGGATTTAGATGGGGATCTAGATTAGCATATTTCAGGATAGAAGTCTGAAATTGAAAAATTATTTATTTTTAAGAGCACTGTTACTTTGTGTAGGGAAAAGCACAATTGTTATAAACGTAGATAAAGGAGAGTACTACTGCTACTCAGTGTATGTCCTACAATTTCTGTGGTTTAAAGTATTGATACATATTCTCTCAGAATTGTTATGTTTGACACTGTTAGTCTTATTTCAAGTACAGCTATGGGGATTGTTTTTTATTTGTATAACTGAAAAATAAAAATTTCCTTTAATGTTTTCTGCTATATTTTGTTTCATAGTCCTTTGTAACACAGTTATGGTAATTTTATCAGTCTTGTGCTACTTGTAATAATCTGTGGAAGAAGAGTGTCTGCTCCTTTAAAGTGTCTAATCAGGGAGTTTCTCAACACAAAAGGGGATATTAAGAAAAGGAGGAAACCATAAACAGGAACAGAGAGACACAAACCTGTCTGACCATAACAAGGGAGCAGAGATGAGAACCAAAACTGATGAGTCACACAAAATGATAGAGTGTAGGATTTTTCATTCCAGTATGATTTTCTGATCAAGGGCTTTGTCAAATGGGATACTAAGTAGAAGGGGGAAGCAAAGTATGTGGAGACCCAAACCTGACAGGCAAATCATAATGGAGACAAGAAATCAACCTCATCAGTCACACTGAACAGATATCAAGGAACTGTGGGCAAATGGTACTTTGCAACTGATAAGGATGCAGTCCTGGGGGTCCAGGATGTTGGAGGGGAGTTGGTGGGTCTTTGCAAATGGGGCAGTGTGCAGGAGAGGAAGAGAAGAGGAATAGACAGTAAAGGGGCCGTTGCGTGTAAACCATAGCGGGTCAGTATGCTTGTCTGGCAGATTCCTAAGCTTGATTGCCCCAGTGTGTCT
Organism: Rhabdornis inornatus; assembly: GCA_013397075.1. Classification (NCBI taxonomy): domain Eukaryota; kingdom Metazoa; phylum Chordata; class Aves; order Passeriformes; family Rhabdornithidae; genus Rhabdornis; species Rhabdornis inornatus. The sequence continues at coordinate 58,406 of VWZS01002270.1, read as the reverse complement.
CAAGTCCATTAAAAATTCTCTTACCACCTTCTTTGTGTAATCCCAATGTCTTTCCCATGTGTGTGCATGCTGGAAGGACTCAGTGTCAACAGTGGAGAACTGTTGTGAGAGGATTGGGTGCCAGCTGCTGGAGTGCTGATGAAGGATGTGGATGCCCCTGGCCTGTGGTGTTAGCTGCTGGAGTAAGTGGTGGGGGTCTCAGTCAGTCTCTACAACTACTGAAATTAAGGGCTTTATGCCAGGACAGGGTTGCAATGAGTATTAAGGGAAATTTCTTCACTGAAAAGGTAGTTAGGCATTCAAAAAGCCTGCCCAGGGAAGTGGAGGAGTCAGACCTGAGGGACATGGTGTAGTGGTAGATTTGGCAGTGCTTAACCATTGTACTCAATGATTTTAGAGGTCTTTTCCAACCTTAATGATTCTGTGATGCAGCGTCAGCACTGTAACAAGTAGTGTTCCCTAACCTCCTGTTGGGGGAAGGGAATGCTGGGTGTTCCCAAAACCAGCTGCTGGGCAGGCTCTGCATGAGTGAGGCAAGTGAAGGGATCAACATTGGTTTCTGAAGTAGAACCACAGAGTACTGTGTTCACAGGTAATAGTCTATTTGTCTGGTGCCAACTGCTGGGATAAAGTGTCTGTGTTCTCCCCAAATATGGTGTAGATGGGGTGCACGTTGCCATCACCAGCAAACTTCCATCTGGACCAGCGAGCAAGTTGAGGACACATGGGTCTTACAAGGGGTCTGGGGTTGGGGCAGGGGCACCAGGCAGGCAGAGGAGGCTCTGTGAACATGCTCATGAACCTGGAGAGTGTTCCCAGAGTGTTGCACCGGGGGCCTTCTGTCTACCAACCCAGAAGGAAGTGCAGGGAGCCCTGGGGTACTCTGCAGTGCCAGTGCAAGTGACCAACCATGTCAGTGTCCTCTGTGTGTCACAAGGATGTGTGCTCAGCTTCACTTCTGTGTGTGCTTGAAAATGAAAAAACACTGCCCTCAGTCTGCGCAGAGACCCTGGGACCGCAGGCACTGGATATCAGCCAGGCAGGAAAGGTCCTGGCCCAAATGCGCCATTAATAGAATCTTTTATAGAATGTTTGAAGCAATTCACAGGAGGGCAAAACTGACTCAGTTTTGAAATCTAGATTTAAACTCTGTATGCACTTTAGATTTTTAAATAAAATGGAAAAAATTGTGCTCAGTGATTGTATGAAGGAATGTGGAAATCATAGATAATACTGCAAGTACCATACAATATATTTAAAGCCTATTAAATCCATCACTATCAATAATAGATTCAAACAATAATAGATTTCTAAATCTTTACAGACATGTTGCAAAAGGAGATACACACCTACATTCTGGGTATAGATACCAGAAAATATCCCCAACTTTTTCTATAGTGAGTTGGATATTTTTAGGCTGTAATTGCAGTTTCAGTCTTCACACTGTTGGAGCTTATGTGTCTTTTAAAATTCTGTGACTGTGTTCTTTTTCATTACACAGGCATAAAAGAGGCCAAATTTTGCTGAATTCTGCTTATGGCTCTGGAATATTAATTAGATTGTTTTAAATTGCTATCAATTTTTATTGAAAAGTGCTCTTTTGATTGCTTACTACAGCAAAAATAAAAGCATGTAATTGATAATAAGTAATGCTGTTCATGAAAAATTACTGCACTGGAATGAAGACCTGCTCACACTAGCAGTGTTCAGCCATACTTTCTCCTGCCACTTTTGAAAGTGGCCTCATAAACCTCTCTGTATTCAGTTCATGCCTTATGTCCTGCTTGTTCCTTATATCCCCAAATAAATGCACAAATCAATGAGATGTTTTCACCCTTTTCTTACTGCAAAACTTTAAAGATTTTTATGAGATTCAAGTGCTGCCTTAAGAAACCTGATTGACAAGATGAAAGACTGTTTTTCAAAGGAGTACTCCCAAATGGAGTACTCCCAAAAGCAGGTAATTTCCTCTTTCAGTTTAGTTGTCCTTTTATGGCACTCAGGTGGTCACAGAGATAGCGAACTGCACACATAGCTAGTTAGCAGAGTAGCACCAAACAGCTGGTTAGAAGAGATCTCTGGAGATCCTTTAGTCCAACCCCATTGCCAGAACAGGTTCACCCAGTGACCAGGTCACTTTGGAGTATCTCCAAAGATGGGTCCTCTGCAACCTCTCTGTGCAGCCCATTCCAGTGCTCTGTCAATCTTAAAGTTACAGCTTTTCCTCATACTGAGATGAACCCCTGTGTTTCAGTTTTTTCTGCTGCCCCCTACAAGGGGGTGTGGTCCTAAAGAAAAAGAATACTTCTTTCCTGGAAACTAAAATGTATTCCAGGGGGAGTGCAATGAGAAACATAAAATGACAAAAAGGAACAAGAACGATCCACTCTACAGGAGACGTTGCTTGAGTCTCAATGCTCTTTGATTGTTTTAGAGCAAACAACTGCTAGATCAGAAGCCAACACAGATATCTCAGGCAGTGGTTCTTCTTTCAGTGCTTCTGATTTGATTTTCCTCTGTACGTTTCATACATATAGTAAGCAAAAGAGCGAGCCTTGCCATCCAACTGTGTTTTCTGCCAATTTACATCAAATCTGCTTTTGCTAATATGTTTGATGGTGATTCTTTAAGCAACCTAAACCACTCATTGAAAACATACTGTGACAATTATGTTAATATGTGAATGACATACAGTGAGCAATCCTGACTATACTTAAGTAAAAGTTCAACTCCTGCCTTTAAGCACAGTCTCCATCTAAGACACAATAAAAGGCATTCCTGGCATGCCCCTGCCAAAAAAACCCCTGTTGGCTCACAAGGATGCTATGAAGGAATTACGACCCAGACCTCTCTAAAGCAGGAAAAGTTGTTAGTTCTAGTGTCAGAATGGGCATGGACAGTCTGCGAAGGCTGCCTGAAAATATGTTCTGTATTAAATAAACCCTTCCAAATAGTCACCATTCTTATGTGATGTGTATCTCAAAAAATACTTTAAAGAGGTGTAGGATTTTTGTAGTAGGTCTTCTTGCCTCAAATTAGTAATCAATCAGTCAATTTCTGAAATCCTGATAAAGTGGATTCACGCTCACAGTGTTTTGCCAATACAGAAGTGATGAAATGAGCTACTTCCCTGGATGGCAGCAAATAGGCAAGTACAAATGTCTTTTCTCAAAAAGTACCTTCTCAAAAATACTTTTTGATTAATTAGCTGTGCTGTTCAGATAGTCTTCCTAGGACTTTTGCCTCCTTATTTCCTCATGAATATTATTCTCAGTAGCTTCTTTTTCTTTCAGAAATTGTCTTGAGATAATTTAACTTCTGCTGAGGAATTCTAATGAAAAATGGGATCCAAGAAAGAAGGTGAAGTATGATTAAAGAGAACAAGCTATTTGGGAAGAAAAGAGATCCTACATATTACTGCTAAGCAATTCAAAGGAAAAGTGGCTATTTGGCATCAGTAACAAATGTGTGTTGCTGTCTAAGACTGAGCATGTTTGATTATAATGTCAGAAGAAATGGAGTTTCTAAGAGGCCAAGGATGGTAGCAAACACAGCAGAGGTCATGTCAACAACACAATGAAGCTTTTCCCTTCCCTTCAGACTTAGTGTGGATTTTGTGTGTGCATAAGCCAAAACAGATGGAAGGGGAAAGGACTTTTCTTCAGATGAATGACAGCATTGCAAACTGTGAGAAAGGAAATGAGAGAAAGGAAATGCATTCACTCTCACAGGCTAAAAACCTTTCTAAACACTATGTCTGAAGTCTCCAAAGCCTTTCAACACAACTGCAGCAAAACAGAAAGAGATCATTATCACCTTGGCCTTACCTTGTGTCAAAAGAAAATTGAAAAAAATTTATATAAAACTTTACCAAATTACATATAACCCTTACTTTTTCATAAACTCTTGCATTTTATTCACACATGGAGAGGCAGCCAATATGTTCAAAAAAACAGACAGTACAAATGAAAACTTAAACCTTGTAGCATTTACTTTTCACTCCAAAAATCCTTCTGTTTTCAGTGACCATATATTATAGTCATACTTTGTCAGCTCAGCTTTTGGTTGTACATACCTGAATTTAGGACTGTAACAAATACTTGTACAGGGACCTGTAACCAAAGATGTTAACTTTTAAAATAAGACTGTTCCATTTCTCCAAATTTAAAGGCCCTCAAAACCTAGAAATAAAACAATTCAAAAGATGGAATGTTATAAGGAGAAATGGCTTTCTAGACTGGAATGATGATATTCTACAATCCCCTGGCGTGGTCACCTCAGAGCTTACCTTTGGTTATGGATGGAATGGAGAGCTTCCAGAAGAGTTAAGCTGAACTACGATAAAATCTAACTTGACAAGTCTCTGGAGCATTGATATCCCAAGGAAAAAGGCAAAGTTCTGAAGAACTGTAAGGCGACCATTCTCTGTAATTGCAGACTTTTCTTTCTCTGTGGTTGCAATGGCAAATAATGACGGGACTAACTGGGGTCTGTGTGCTTTGGTGTCCTACTGTTTCTTTATTAGTTTTATCTCTGACTAAGTTTCTGAGGTCTGCTTTTCCTCCTGCCCATCTACAAGGGACTCACAGGATTCCCTGACAGCACATACAGGACAGCAAAGAAGATATTTAATGTTCTTTAACCTCAGGAAGATGACATACTAGAAAACTGTTTACTTCCTGCTGATGCTAGTCTGTTTCAGATCAAGTTCTCTACAACACAGAAGATTTTTTCAATATTTTTCTACTTTTACCTCAGAGATTCTACATTTTGCTAATTCCCATCTGACATGGAAATAGTTTCTTGTTTTACTGAGTGTGAATGTGCACTTGCACATGCTATGTTTCATAGGTTTAGAACATACACATACACAGATAAATAGAAACACATATATAACATAACACTAATCTTTTGAAGAGAAATGTCTACATATTAAATATATATACATAAAACCTAGTGCAATGCATATATATTCCTCACAGGATTTTTTGTTACTTATAAATTGGTGGCAATTTTTAATTTTTTTCTTTTATGTTGACAGGTTCTCAGATAATTAAACACGTTACTTTTTCCTTTTAAGCTTTATCTTGCTTTCATGATCAAGGGTATAGAATCCCCTTACGTGTAGACTGACACAAGAAAGGAAATCTTTTATGGTATTGTCTGTTAGTAGATACTTCATTAGGGGTCTATTGTTGCTGCTAATCATTACTAAGGCAGTTATTTTAACTTTAGCAGGCGTTCCCCTTTTTAGCTACGTGCCTACTTCTCTCTACATTTTTATTCAAAAGAGAGCAGTCCTTCAGCCTGGGTATATTCCCAGAGCGTGAGGTTTTGCGGACCTCCAGCTGCCTCTTGGGCACCCACACTGTCGGGTTATGTTCTTCTTTAAACAGCCAAGCAAGTTAATAGTTGCCATAAAGTTATTTATTACAGAAGCACATCAGTNTGTGAGTGGCTCAACATACTTCAACCCATCCAATGACTTTAATTCAATCCCTGCATTCTGATCCCTCTCTGAAAGATTCAGAGAGACCCCTGGCTTACTGACTCCAACATCTCCCCCTCCTCTTTGAACCATAAAGATTTCTTAACATCTAACTAATCCAATTCATCAAACAAACCATCCAACTTTAATCATTTTGTAACTCATATCATTTGCAGGCTGTTTGGCCTATTTTTTCTTCTTGGATGCCCTTCTGGTAGCAGAGAAGGCTATCTTTTTTATCAAGGTCTGGAATGGCATGTGTCCCCACCGCTTAACGCCTACTGGGTTGCTTCTAGCAGCGGATCTAAAAATCTTCTTGGTGGCAAACACAGAGGCTAATCCAGTCTTGCCCTTGGTGATTTCAGGAGGGTCTTGACCAGCTCTGTTCCTTCCACTCGGTTATCAAAGCAAAACTTCACTTACTGACTCCAACACCAGAGATCTGTGAGATTTTGCTGGAAAAAGGGCTGATCTACCCCAGCTGAGTTAAAATCCACGTGTGTACTTTCCCACACACAGACTTCACCTTATTTCACTTCTATGCTGTTTGATTCTCCTCCAAGAGAAGAAAAAAATAATGAAAGGTAGAAGTCAACAGTTTCAGATCAGACTGCAAAAGAATTTCCACATGATCTATTGGAGAAATGAAAGTCTTGCTCCTTCTTTCACTTCCTGCACCAGTGCTTATCTGAGTGATGTGGAAATACCAGTGTGAGGGAAGAGAGGTTTAATATGATGCAAGAGTTTGCATTTGTAAATTCCATCTGATATTAAAAGCACATCTTATCTGAGAGTGAGATTACTTATCCTTGGCTTGAGTTTATGAAAGTTGTTCTTACTCAATTTGAGAAAACTTCCAAAATGTGCTGAGCTGTAGCAGCAGAAGCATAATTTCTGTAGGGTTCATATCAGCACTTGCAAAGATGCCCTAAAATTTGCCTGCTCCATAGGATTGATCTTTAAATCTAAATTTAAAACTGATTTAACAAATTGGGCTAATTGAGAATTCTTCAGCATATTTGAAAAAAAATAATCCCATAATATTTTATGTTGCTTTATTTTACTTCCTAAATATAAAAGGGATAAATGAAGCATGGATGGCCTTAATTTGTAAAGAAGGTAGAATGTTCATCAGATCAGTAGTAAAAGGTTCAGGACAGAAACTCTGTCTTTCTTCAAAAATAAAAATATGTATTTTATGCTGGCTACTGAGTGAAGAAAAATTCCTACAGTTTATGCTCTAGTCTTGAATTCTTGGCAGAGGTAGAATGCAAGCTTTACACTCAGAAATACTGATTAAAACTATGAAACTGTTTCTATACAAAAAATTGTATAGAAGAACTATAGCAACTAGTTAAATAAAAATCTTCTAATTTATTCCCTGTTTTTATTCTCACATACTCAGTTTTGCAAAATAAAATCTAACTATTCTAAAGAAATGGACATTTGAATATTGCAAGTTGTATTACAATAACAATGCTGACATATAGGAGCAGGGCTTTCTCTGGATAAAATAAATTAACTGTTTCATAATTTATTACTTAACTGATACATAAGGAATATAAATTCACAACTGAGAGATATATTCCCAAGAATTAGTTTTATTTGATTAAATAGAGAAAATTACTTCTGCCTCTTCAAAATAAACAAGAAAGGTTATAATTACTTCTAAACTTGTTTTGGTAATGGAAATGTAAAGAAACCATTAAGAAAGTTACTTGTGTGTTGGGGGGTTGAATATTAGTTGTTTCTTCTGAATCATGGTTTTAAAAAGTTAAGATTTTTGCTAAGGGTAGAAGTAGTTTCCCTGACCAAGATGTAAGTTAGATAGGTAAATGGTAGGTTAATAATTACTAGATGCTTAGGCTAGAGCTAATTGGTATAATTATCTGCCAATTTGAATTTATGTATAGAAGAACATAAAATAAGTAAACCATTAATTGTGAAGCACGGGGCCTTGGATCGTGCCAGAGGGTCACCAAGACCTGATGAAAACTCTCCTGACTTCATCCTTTGAGAACACTGACCCATTTCGAGACCACTAACACAATTCCATAGAAGAACTGCACACGTGTGAAGGACTAACGGGCTAATTTTAATATCGGATGGGGATGGGAGGTGCTGAGGTTATGCATATGTATTGTATGTAAGATCTCGGGGAATAAATAAATGGCAAAGAACCTTGTTCGGGGCGGTCACTCCTTTTGGAGGTGACTCCCGTGCTGCCCGGTGGTGAATAAACATACCACTTTCTAACTTTAATTAGTTAGAGGGTCTTTGTCCATGATTATACCGCGTTTTTTAACTATTCACTTCAGTGAAAAAATAAAAACAAAGATACAAAATTAGGCAGGTTCATCATCCCAAAGAGGAATGGGATAATCACTTTATTGCTGTGCCTGTGACAACATCTCCTTTCCAGTTGTTGTTCATAGTAATACTGAAATAATTTTTACTGATAGAAACAAGAGATAATCAGAATAAAGAGTAGAAGTAAGTGATTATTGGGCCATGTGTATATGATTTAAGATCCAGAGCAAACCACAGAACATATATTTTGTTTTGAAGAATTCTCTGGAAGTATCCAAGGAGAAAATGGCAACTTGTTAAATTAGGTATTCATAAATACCAAAAATGTGTCTTCCTTCAGCATCTACATCATAATGTGACACGGCAGCCTTGACCACTCACACCTGGCAAGCCTAGCTAACTCCACTGGCTGCCAGTATCAAGAGTGGGCTGTCTCCCAGCTTCCGTGAAGCAGGAGTACAGCTAGGGCTCTCCACCCTTATCACGGCCGTCTCCGTATCCAAGGTGAAGTAAAGGATCGAGGAGAAGACCTTTCTAGGTTCTGGAACAGGTTTATTGGAAGGTCGACGGAAGGAACGCAGAAAAGGCCCGGAGAAGAGGCTTACAGCAACTTAAATATGGGACCTCCCCCATGGGAGGGTACAAAGCTTCAACCAATGAGGGGCAACAAGGGGTGTAACATAAGGCGGGATTACAGTCTTACACGGCCAATAAGAAGTAACATAGGTGGGGACTCATACAGAGTAACAAATAGTAAACCGAGGAAGGGATGATTGATACAGAATCTTCTAGAACAATGGGAGGGGCCAGGAGGGATTGACAACTGCAGGGGCAGGGTTTAGGGTGAAGGACAGGGAAGATTCTTGAAGGGTAGGTGGGGCTTAGGGTGATGGGCAAGGGTAAAGGCAGGAAAGGGAGAAACCATTTTATAACAACACAGGGGTACAACTGAGGGAAAAACCATTACAATAAGGGAACAATACAACTGAATAACAACCAAAGTAAACATAAACTGCAACAATAATGGAGGCCTGTACTGTCCTGACAGTTTAAAAAGGAGGAAAAGGTGAGAGATTCTCATTGTACCAAGCCCAAAGCCAAAGGAAAACCACAGCTGAAGATTCTAATTAAAAGTGATATATGCGGTATGTAAAAGAACAGCTTGTGAGCCCTCCTAATTGCAGAGGCAGGAAGTTCTTGATCCCTCCTTGTTGCTTTAGGGTAGAGTATTTCAGAATCATGGTATATTTTTTACTTCTGCTTTGAATGTCATACTAGCTCTGACAAAGAATAATGCAGCCATAATCTGTGCTTGCTCAGAGTAAAACTAGTTTACTATATGAAGTTATAGTGATTGCAAGACATTCCATGTCCAAAAGGAATATTTTAGGAGGGATAAGAGTTAGCTGTAAGTTTTGCTTGGAAAAAAATAACCTAAAATTATCCATTTGCAGCCTCATATTGATGTCGAGCTCTGTCCTTCTGTTTCAGAGGGGTCATAACTAACTCAGATAACATCATAATCTGTAATTTTCCAGGATTTGAATGAGTTTACTCATTCCAATTTGTTATTCATATATTGATATATTGATTTGATTTCAAGATTAAAAGACAGTATTTTTTTTATTTTAGTTACATTGATTAATTCACTAGAATTTCAAGCTGTATGCACAGAAATATATACTCAATTTTCAGTAGAAAAACAACAAAAATATGTATCTATCTTTATTACTATATATAACAAAGGCTATAAGAAAGATTTACGACTATGGGGTGATTTGGTCATTTCTAAGACCTGGATTCCAAACGTACATTGTTGTCATTCTCAATTTACTGCAATACTCCAATATTATAGCTCCCTTTGTCTTTTTAATTTGCACCTTGATTGCACAAGTTACTTATAAAGTGTGCTTTGTGTTTTGATATTTTTAAAATAGCTTCCAGATGAATTTGTCAGCTAAAAGCTTATGAAAAGCTGAAAGCTTGAAAATTATCTATCCTGTTCTGTATGTCCTCTTGACAATTCAGGTAACAGTGGAATCAGTCTTTAGTCTGAAACTAAACTCCTCTGTTTGTATCTTAAACATACTCATTCATAGCCATTCAAGACACTGAAATTTACAGTCTAAAAGGCATAAAGTGAATCTTCTGAGAAAAACCTGAACTTCCAGTAAATGTGGGTTTAGTGTACACTATTGTCAATAAAACAAATTTAAGACCCAGGATGATAAATTTAGATAAATAAAAAGGTGTTGCTTATTTTTAATGTCTTCATTATCTAAATGAAGGTTTCTGACTTGAAACTTGAAGGTTCTCAGAGTTTAAGTCTGTGTTTAAAAAGTTATGTGTAGCTTAAATTCCTTCTGAATCTGTCAGTATAGTGTTATCTATTTGGCAGTCCAGCCCCTTCAAAGGACCTTCTACCAATTTGAAATTCTTTAACTAGAGAATTTATGTCATCTGCAACTAGACCAGTCTTGTAATGAGTGAAAGAAATGACAGAAGGACAGTTGTATGTGGAAAGTGGTTGATCTGTTAGTATTATTGATATTTGTGGTACTCTCTAAATCAGTATGATTTAATAAGTGCATATATTTAAGTTTACCAGATGTGTGCTTGGAAGTGCAACAGTAATGTCTTTGTGACATCATATTGAGGTCAATATAATAGGAATAATGAGGGAAGAAGCACCAGATGTAGAATATCCCCAAGAATATAATATTTACCCTCTTGGGTAGAATTTACATTACCACAAAACTCAGACTTTAATTGTCTTTTTTTTTGGGGGGGGGGGGGCAGAAGGGGCCTACAGAGCTTGCAAAACCCAGAATAAATATTCCTAATATGAATAGCTTTATGCTGTCTAAAATTAAATCACAGTAGGGTGTAATAATAGGTGCTATGAGCATTTTGTTCTTGCTTTTGTACCTATCAAGTTTAATAATGAACAAATTGAGCAAAATTATAAAAACTCCTGAAATGTACTTCAGAGCTTGGACTGCTACCATAAAGAGACAGTAAGACATTTTTCTTCATGAAAGGAAATGAAGTAGCATCTTAAAATTTAAAAAAAGTATCACTCTTTCTTATGCCTAAAAACTGGCAGGGCCAGTCTGTTTTAAGTATTAGAGCAAAGTTTAAAAAAGCGAAGCTATAGATTATAAGAAATGCCATCCACGCTTACTTTCATTTCTGTTTTAAATTTGCACACCTCAATTTGACTGAGGGTATTTAGTGAGTTTTATTGCTGCTGCATATGTATTACATCAGCAATAAAATTACACTACATGGATTAAACCAATAGCACCCTTTAGAAAACAGCAATCTGTTAGATGAGCTCAAGTATTGTAATTTTCCCTTGCTATGCTTAGTCTTTAGGATATATTTCTTGGTTTCTTATGCTGGAGAGTTAACTCTTCTGATCTCTTGCATGTGGGCTTTACAGGACTTCTGCATCTTCTGGAAACACAGAGGGATTTAGTGAAGGTACCAGAAATTGTTGCTTTGGTTTTGCATTATCCTTGCATGTCACAGTGCAAGCTGGCTTGTACTGCGCAGTGAATTTGGCCACTGATAGGAAAAGCGGTCTGGCCTAATAGACAAGCCCCCAGAGAACGGCGATAGGACAGCATTGGAGATAGACAAGGATGTGACCCAATGAGTTCCAGCCTTACCTGAGGAGGCTATTGGTCAGAGACCTGAACAGCCTGAACTTTGAACCAATCACAGGCGCTTACCCGGGAACATTAAGAGGGGTATTTAAGGTGAAGTCAGAAGAATAAAGAGGCTTTTTGTCACAAGGACCATAGAGTGCTGTGTTTTCTGTCTCAAGCACAGTGCCAGTCAAGGTCACACTTGCAAAATACGGAGTTCAATCCATAAAATGGTGTTTTATCAAAAGGTAAGTGACTGAGACAGGCAACGAGTTAACCATCGTAGTTAACAGGGTGGTGAGTGGAAGATGTGAATTACAGAAACAGCATTTGCTGTCTAAAACATACAGTAACTCACAAGACCAATATAGTCCTCTCTCCCCCATTTTAGAGGAAATTTTACATTTACCTTATCCTCCATAATTTATTATACTTGTCACATATTGTAAATTCTTTTATGTTATTTTGAACCTTTTTTTGAACCTTTGATTTAACAGCATGTAAATGTTTGTGATACAGTAGGTTTCCTAGCACACTTTTTCCAGCAAAGTGTTTACATTTAACTGACCCTTTTCTATAAACTTATTCCTCTGTTTTCCCACTCTTGTTTCTCCTAAGCCATTAAAATCCATCCCCTTTCCTTTCCTGTGGTTCCTGCACTATATATCACATAGGTAGACTTCTCCCAAGATGCTGTTCTGCATGCTCTAGTACGTCCTGTTTCCCTTTGGCAGTGACCATGCAGTCTGAAAGGTGCTCTGAAATTGATTCATCTTGAAGTGTTTTATGCCTGGACAATAAAGAATTTAATGCCTGGACAAAGCAGCTGAGTGTCTCCTGAGACAGATCTGGGAAGGACAAAAACAGAGGGGCCCTTCTGTGTCCTTACCTTGGGCTGCCATTTGTATTTGTACCCCTGGACTCTTCTGGACTCAGGAAGATGATATGTTAATGAGTCCTGTGATGGGCCTAAAAATGGCAAGGCAATGTGTTCTTGGGCTTCCTCACTGGTTTGTTTCTCCATGCTCCTCTGTTTGTGCAGGTCTTTGTCACATAACTTAACATTCTGACAATTAAAGGTACAGCTGAAGGGAACGACACTGTCCTCTCCTTGAAAGGCATTTGAAGACATCTGTTTCACCTGCTGGGACATATCTGCTCACAAAGACAATCTTGCTGCCAGGTACCATCCAAGGGGGCTTGTAGGTTCTATATGGCTGCAGTGTGCTGCATCCTACAGACCTACTCCCCAGGAAGGGAACTGACCATCAAAGATGCTGCAGATTTCAAGGTAACTGTTCTCAGCTAGAGAAGAGTACCACTTGTCTATACTGTAGGCTCCCTCAGGCTTCATTCCCACCTCACTATTCCAGAGTAGATATTGCTGACCAACTGTGTCTTGGCAACAAAATCACAGAATTGGGAAGACTTTATGGCACTGTACATCAAAGAAAGATAACAGAACACCAGGATGGAAGCCACATTCTCCTAGAATGGAGTCTGCAATCTCTACACTTCTCACTAAGCCTGCCTCCTTCCCTCCTTCCTTCCTTTTGTGGATGACACAGCAGGTAAAATATCAAACACCAGGATAGAAAGGAGTTGAGAAGTCCACATACATTGATATGTATTTACCTATCTATCTACAGTAGAATATGTATGTATGGGAAATTAATTTTTCAGCTCAGAGAAAAACCAAGAACTGTGAATGAGTGGAAGTACAGCTGGCACTTCTAGTATCAAAATAGAAAATGCTCCTTACATAATGAAACTCTGGAAGAAACTAAAAGGCATTTCTCAGAAGCAGATCTAGATTGTTTGTTAATTCATTCTGATTTCTTCATTCTATGTATTTTTTTATATGATAATAACAAAAACAGTGAAACTGAGCAGAATATTCAAAACAGAAAAAGAAGTACCATTTCGGAAACAATGACAGTTTGAACACTAGCAAAATGCTTCATCTTGCTATTCGCATTATAGTTTTTACTGAAGAGCCATCATTATCGTTGCTGTTTGCATATCTCAGTGCACAAAAAGTAGACCTTGCAGACAGCTCTATTCATCATAAGAATAATACATTTAAATGAAAAAGTTAGCACATGTGTCCCTTGACTTTGACAATCTGTTCCATTTGAGCTAAAGAAATCAAAACCAAGACAACAACATAATGGATTCATTCCTAGTATTTCTGGTGGTTATTTCAATTACATTAAAATACATTTTCCAAATAAATGGGTCTTAAAAGCTCTCATCTAAGAGAAAGACCATTAAAAATAGATTTAATGAGCTCAAGTAATCACAGTTCTTTTTAAGAGCCTTTTCAAATAAACCTCACTTTGTTCTCTGGTTTTAAAGCTGTGTGTTTCTGACTGTAGTTTAATGATAACCAAAGAATAAACCAACCTTAGGTCACTTATATACTATTTGCATCTAGGAAAAACCATGAAAATTAGAAGTACTCCTTGGATAAATTGTTTTATAACTTATTCTGACCATACTGGAGAACAAACTTTTTAAATGTTAGTTTTCACTGCTATCACAGTAGCCAAGAACCTAAACTTCGTAGACACAAAATGGATCATCTTGGATGCCAGTGCATTTGATTGAATTTTGTATTTGACATTTTTGTCAAATGTGATTTCACTTTTGTCAAGTGGTACCACCTCTAAAGCAGACCAGGAAAGTTCTGCACATCAAGCTCAGGAACAGGGGTTTTGTTAGGATGTTCTTTGAATTAGAAAAATGAAGATCACACACACTGTAGAAATNCCCTGATCAGTGCTCTTTACACACACAAATACACCCAGCTTTATTCCTGTTCCATTCTACTTTAAGCCCTCAAAATACTTTGTTATTCAGAATGACAGTCTTGATTGAAATGTTATTCATAAAACTACTGATCATACAGGGATGAAATGTAGTATTTGCAACTAAAAGAGCACAGAATCACTTTTAATTTTTTTATGGCTATTTTGCCCTTATTGTAATGATGTGTGTGTTACTGAAAACTTCCTGTCAAAAGTCGTGTAGGAGACAAATGAAGATGGAAAAAAAAATAAAGCCACAGAAAATTGATGCAGACACTTGCATTTCTACCAGTGTTGTGAAGCTATCCTAAAGAAAGCCTGACATTTGCCTCCTAGTTTTATTCTGATTATTTCTGGGTGTTATGCAAAAGCTTCCTAATGTAGAATAAAAGAGTTGTGGAGGGAGGGACAGAAGTTACCTGTCTGCCTTTACCATAGGATTCATAGTAATGTTTGCTTTTGCAAGTGTGTTCATAGGCCCATATGGTAGTCTATAATCAACTCCAAATGTGATTTTTGGATTGTAACTTCCACATGGAATACTAGGAAGTAGAGGAATCTGACTCTTATCAGGCCAGCAATTGAATCCTGTTATTTCTTGGACAAGTCTCCCTCTGCATTAGCAGGCAGAGGCTAGGCAAGCCCTTCTCATGTAAATGTGTTTTGTATTGAAGTACCAATTCTCCCCTGCTATGCTGTGAAACCAAAACATATTAACTATCAGATAGTATATCCCATGGAGTGGAAATTTCATTGCATATCAGAATGGAAAGAATATGTGGCCTGTGATACTTCAGCAATTTTAGATGAGGGAAAGATCTTAGATGCTTGCTACCTTTGGGAATGATCAAAGTAGAGTTGTTAGCATGTAAGTCACTTCTAGCATCAAAATTTGAATGGCTAAGAAGTAATACTAAGCTGTAAAGACACTTCTATGCCTTCTAGTAAGTCTAAGAACCTGACAGATTCTTACATTATTTTATTTTCATGGTCTAGCTTTTAGGTCTACATATGGTTTACATTGTGGCTGTGCTTATGATATATTAGAAGGGACATTGGTTTAGATTTTGCCAGAGGCTTCAAGAAAATATAAAATAATAAGATGAAAATTACCAGAAAATAATTTTGGAACAGGAGTCCTTTGGGAATTCACTAAAATCTTACTCTTGATCTCACTGACACTGAATAAATCTTAATAGTTTTGAAAGAAGTGATATTTCATAGTCATCAGTCCAAGATGGCACAGGTTCACAAGGGGAATGCCCTGTTGTACAAATACGATTTTCTTTCATGACAAGGTTCCCGATCTTGTTGATCAAGGGAAAGCAGTTGATGTAATCATCTTTCTGAATTTCAGTAAAGCCTTTGATATTGTCCTTCACTGTGTCCTGGACAAATTGTCCAGCACACAGCTGGATAAACACATCATCTCATGGATGAGCTACTGGCTCATGGGTCAGGCACAAAGGGTGACAGTGAATGGGGTGACATGGGACTGGTGACCTGCAACTAGTGGGGTTCCACAGGACTCCATTCCAAGGCCAGTGCTCTTCAACACCTTCTTAAAATGACTTGGATACGAGACTTGAAGGCACACTAAGTAAGTTTTTCAATGACACCTTGAGGGCAAATAGGCCCTGCAGAGCTACATCAACAAATTTGAGAGTTGGGCAACCACCAACTGTATTAAGTTTAAGAAAACAAGTGCCAGATTCTGCACTTCAGGTGGAGCAATACTGGACAGACTGGGGAATGAGACGCTGGAGAGCAGAGCTGCAGAAAGGGACATAGAGGTCCTGGTTGATGGCAAATTGAATATGAGTCAGCAGTGCCCTGGCAACCAGGAGGGCCAACCATGTCCTGGGGTATCGAAGATTGAGAGAGATGGGGATTACTGATTCCTGATCAGAATCCGAATTTTACTGTGAGCTACATATGCTTATATACCATTTTCAGGAAGGCTAGTAATTTTTTACTACATTCATTGGGTTAAACATCACACAGACAAACTTTACATTTCTACTTACTTCAATCTTCTTTCCTGTCGTGAGTCTTGATCCAATCTTCTTGTACTCTTCAAAGCTCTGTTTGCTCTTGCCAAAACATCTTGTTTATCAAACTGCATATGCTAATTAAATCTTAGCTTCCACACCGGAGGGCATCAGGCACAGCATTGCCAGCCAGACAAGGGAGGGAACTGCCCCATTCTGCTCTGCAGTAAGGCAGCCACACTTTGAGTGGTGGGGCCAGTTTTGGGCACCACAATATAGCAAAATCATTCAGCTATCAGAGAGTGTCCAAAGGAGGGCCACGAGGATGATGAAGGGTCTGGAGGGAAAGCCATATGAGGACTGGCTGAGGTCACTTGGTCTATCCAGCCTCCAGGAAAAGAGGAGACTGAAGGGAGACCTCATAGCAGCCTACAACTTCCTTGTGAGGGGAAGAGGAGGGGCAGACACCAATGTCTTCTCTGTGGTGCCCAGGACTCAAATAAATGGCATGAAGTTAAGTCAGGGGAGGTTTAGGTTGGACATCAGGAAAAAGTTTTTCACCCAGAGGGTGGCTGGGCACTGGAACAGGCTCCCCAGGGAAGTACTCACAGCACCAAGGCTGACACAGTTAAAGAAATGTTTGACCAATGCTCTCAGGTCCATGGTGTGACTCTTGGGGATGGTGCTGTGCAGGGCCAGGAACTAGACTTATTGATCATTGTTGGTCCCTTCCAATTGAGCATATTCTTTTATTTTCCTGTGGGTTTACAAATGATCTGTGATCTATCATGAAATACAATAGCAGTACCATCAGAAACTAGCAATTTCTCATTAACTAACTCTGAGACAGAGGTCTGCCTTAAAATACATATGCTCCATTTCCATTCCGTGACATTTTAGTGTTTCAAAATTCTCTGGATCATGCCTTCCCATTTAAAGGGCAGAATACCTCTGAGAAAATCTCTGCTGCAAAACTCCACCTTTGTTGCTGAGCAGGTATTAGAAAAATGTCATGAAGAAAAAACACTGTGAAGAATGTTACCAAGGCCAAGCATTCAGGTCATCTCAGATGAATATTAGGAATATTTGAATACTGCAGTATCCCAATCTCTTGTCAAACTCATAAACTCTCTGAATTCCTCAGGAATTTAGATTATCGAACTATTTTTATTTGCATTCAAGAGCTAAAGACAACTAAGTGAGAAATACTAGTCTTGTGGTAGAAGCTCTTCCTATTTACCAGTTAATGTGATGAACAATACTGTGGTAAGAATTGTTTTTTAAAACAGTTGTATATTGGAAACAAAATATCTTAGTTACTTTGTAAGTTCTTATGGAAAGAAACAGAAAGAAAGAAAGAAAGAAAGAAAGAAAGAAAGAAAGAAAGAAAGAAAGAAAGAAAAGAAAGAAAGAGAGAAAAGAGAGAATTTGGAGATAATACAAAATTGTTATAAAAGCTCATTAAGCACAAAGTATAGAAGAACTAGCGAAGCTTTAAAACTGGTAATTAAAGTAGCTGATGCATGTCTAATGCATTTTCTCAGTGTCTTTTAGGACCAAATCAAAATAATGTATGTTTAACTTTTTCTTCCATTTCATGGAAATAATTGCTAAAACTTGTATCTCAATAGTCTGTCGATATCCTTGTATGGTATTTGTACTTGGACCATAAAAGCATTAGTATGTTGTCTACTGAAAAATCACTGTGTGAATGTACAATACCTGAGCCATCACATTGAGTGTTCTGCCCCATTAGAAGGCAATGCATAAAGCATTAACTGATACAAACACTGACTCTGTAGCTTATCATGTGTGTTAGAATCAGTATAAAAAATAGCTCATAGATGATGTAGAGATGACTCAGTGAGTGATCTGTGAGACGGGGGTATATTACACTTGCCAATCTGGAATATTTGTATTTGGAGGAGTGTGTTTTCCAAGGTATTCTTAGGGCTGTGGAGCTGCTTTCCATAAATGCAAGAACCCAGCTTTGTTCATCTTTTAGACTGTTCTATCCTGACTGCAACGATCATGTCTAGACACACTTTTTAGTTCAGTTGGTACATCTAAATGTTTAAATTAATTGTAAGTAAAGTGATCCCTTTTTCTTCATAGCCTTCTGCAGGACCATCGAGGGATGCATGCTGCTACATGCTTTTCCAAATGTTGTCCAGCTATTTGATGCTTTCAATCTGTTTATCTGTTTGAAGTTGGGAGTTCTTAGTAAAATAATAGTAATCCAAGGGAAATTGTTAATGGCAGGCAGTTTCACTAGTTTTCACTTGCTTGACTGTCTGTTCCCTTACTCTCTTATTTTTCCTTAACACAAGAATTCCCACAGGCAATTGTTCATAATGTTTGAAATTTTTCAGCCTGAGAGGTACAACAATTTCATTTATCAACCTCCACAGAATGGACTTCTCATTTTAAATTCTTTGTATATAATTAATCTGTTCTATTTTTGTAAGGAAATGAAGAAGACTATCAGCAATTCACCTGTGAACATAGAAAACAGAAGAAGGGATTATTAATGACCATTATATTATCTGTATCCTGGAGAGATTGAGGATGTGATAAGGTATAAAGCTTGGAAATACAGTTGTGGTACCTAGTTCCATGCCAGGACAGAGCTCAAAATAAATTGCTTAGGGGCATCTCTTTGATCACATTTCCAGCTGTTTTACCCATAGCAGAACTGCCACAGCTACCACCGAAAAAGATGCTCTTTCCATTAACTCCCTATCAAGAGATTCCTCAGGAGAAAGAGCAATACAGAATATTTATAGATTATTTACTCCAAAGTTAATTGTAGGTCAAAGATATTTTATTCAAATTGCATTATTCTTAGATAGAAAACTTAAATATAATTGGAAATGGAAGTACCCATACCCGAAAATGGTACCACTACCCAGTGAGACACGTTGTGAGCATAAAAGACGCTGGGCTGAGAGACTCCTAAAACAGCTCGGTAATTCCCACTCTATGACTGTTGGAGGTTGAGTTTTTTCCCTTTTCCTTCTGTGGAATTTTCCCCATTGTTATGCTAAGAATTTGTGGCTACACTCCAGCTCAGATAGCTAGGGCAACAGCTTCTCTCGCAGGAGTGTGGAAAGGGGGAACATCGGAAAAGGAGAGGCGGAGGCAGCTGCTTGCTATCTCGCGCTCTCGTTCGTTTGGCTCGGAGAAGGACGGTCGCTAGAAACTCCGCTCTGCCATCCCGACGCGGGGGAAATGCTTTCTTTGGCCGTGGGACCCCGCACCGGCCTGCTTGGACGTTCTCTCGCGTGTCCTGCTGACTCCAAGCCTCCTGTTTGCCTCACCGGGACTGACACTGCCCCAGGACCCGTAAGCAGCGTCTCTCCTCCGCCCTTGCGATGTGGGGGACAGCCGCCATCACCGCAGCCCCCTGCAGCCACATGCAATCACAGCATCTCTTCCCTGCTCACCGGGAGCTGGCCAGCGCTGCCTGCCAGCTGTGACAGTAACTGTACCACAGGAGAAAGGTGTCCACAACCGAGAGAACTACTGCTGTGTTTCTGCTTTGTTGTTAATTTCTCTGTTGTTAATTTTGTTATTTATATATATCAGTAAAGAACTGTTATTCCTACCCCTCATATCATTGCCTGGGAGCCCCTTAATTTCAAAATTATAATAAATTGGAGGGAGGGGGTTTTCTTAGAAAGTACCTGTCTTTCAAACCAAGACAATGACTTTGTGAATCAAATGCCAGAAAAGAATTTTATGTTGTGATACTTTCTACTGTCATGCCTTCAAGATAGATTTCTTGCTCAAACGTAAAATTCAGAAAGTTGAGTTCAAGTAATTAAATTCCCCATAGAAATTTGGGAGATACAGACATTCATAAATGTGTTCACAGAAACCAGCACAGTGACCACTAAAATTCTTAATATTTCTATCAGGAAACTCTGAAGAGATGGATTGTGGCTGTCAGGCCCAGAAAAACCTCTTGTGAGGATTTTTCCAGTCCAACTTTCTCAGGTTCTGCTAGGGTTCTTTCCCAAAGCTAGCTGCTTTTCTCTAATGTAAACATAAGAGAAGAATTGAAAACAAAGATAAACACCTGATGGATATGTGAGAAAAGCCTCGGAAAGAGGTGTTACTTTCTCTGGATCAATGGGCTGTGTTTCGTTCTTGAGTTACTGTCCTGAGTGTATTTAAGCAAGGTGTGTTAGAATAAAGTTGCCTCTTTCCTATCCTGAGAGAGACCATGTTGCTGTGTGTCTTACTACTGCTGCTCAAAGGGTTAATCCCCTAACATACAGCCACAATGGATGTGCTTAAATCCTCTCATGAAAGAGACTGGTGGTCTCTGTCTGTGTGCATGTGTAGGTGTATGTGTGTTTGCATATACTTCTACTGAGTATAACCTGGAGGTTAGACCTCCAGGTGCTCTTAGGCACCCAACTTGTCAGGTTGTTTTCTTCAATAAGCCAAGCAGCTAATAGTTGCTATGAAGCTGTTTACTGCAGAAGCACATCAGTCTCAAAGGCAAAAGCAAAGCAAAGCAATGGCAAAACGCACCAGCCCTCCCTAATGCATGTTCTTATATAGAAACTTCCCAACAAGCTAAGACACAAACTTGGACCACTACTTCTCAACCTATTAGATTTCTAGTTTCTTAGCATGCCGGGATATGTATAAACTATGTAAATGGTCTATCTTGTTCTATCTGAAAAATGTAAGCAATATTCTTACTATAGCTTTATTATGTCGAAAACTATGTTCTTGGAGGCTCCACAGAACTCCCTGTATCTAAGACTATGTTTTTCAACCTTCACTAGAACATTTACTGCTACTCTGGCATCCGAGACCTTTATTCACTAAAAGCACTTAAAACTTATTCCACTTACTTACTTACTTATTCTACTTACTTGCTTGCTCACTGATACTAAAACCTAAACTTTCACCTCTGCCTTATGTGTGAGTGGCTTAACATACTTCAATCCATCCAAAGGCTTTAATTCAATCCCTGCACTCTGATTTCTCTCTGAAGAATTCAGAGAGACTCCTGACTTAATGACTCCAGCAGGAGTCCAAGAGCTTACTGAAATACGTATCAAGTATGTACCCTGCACCGCAACCCCAAAAAGGGAGAAGTATTTGAGAAAGAAGAACCACAGTATGAAAAATATCTAATATTAAATCATCTGAGAGAAGGGAAGAGACTGTTGTGTCCTGCACAGCTATTATCCATTAAACTGTCATTTAAACAGTAGTAACCCTGAGAATAGGCCTTGTGGACTCTTTGCTCTTTAGAGGACTTGTGAACAGCTATATTCACACTCAGAATATCAATCCTCCTTTATTTGCAATCACCTTGCCTATTCCTCTCTTGTGTAATTCAAGAGGGATAATCTTTCTGTACTATAAAAGAAACAGTCTGATTTCATGCACATCAATTTCAAGCCTAGCAGCATAAAACAAGCACTCTATTTCATAATCCCAAAGCTTCCTCTCAGTTTCTATGGATTCTGCTTCCTTTGTATCTTCATACTGCAATCAAGGAGTAGTAGTACTGATCTGAATTTTAAATCAGACTTATTCAGTGTAGCCAGCTGTAACAGCTTATCTATATTTCTGTAATCAAGAAACTTTATTATCATTGTTTTGTGGAGGCCAACAGGTGCTCTTCTCGCTGTTCTTTGCAAGAACAAAGAATGCAGACATACAATTTTTAATAAACTTTTCTTTAAAGAGGTATTTGTTAACTTTCTCTTCTTATATGCCCTGGTCCTTCAGGAAGGTCAAGATGACAGATTGTTTCTGCTGCTTTCATTTTCTAATCCATCTATTTTCAATCTTTGTTTTTTCAGTCATTTAGACATTTGCAGTTCAAAGATTCCAGTTTAATCTGGAAAAACTCTGTTCTGGAGAACATAAATCTTACACATTACTGTTTCATTTCAAATCCATTAAACCATAATATAATTTTCTTAATCACCTTTTAACTCCATTAACTAAGGTATAGAAATCATCAATTTGGTAAGTTATTTAATTCTCCCCTTGTCTTTATTTAATCTTTTAAATACTTAAATATTGTGTAATTACAAATTTCAACCTTTCTCTCAGCCTTACTAGTTAGACCAGCTTCATGAGATCAACTTGTGCATAAAAGAAAAAGAGGATATCTGCCACATGCATTCCTGGGAATAATTTCTCCAGCTGTTTGAACTATTATTTTTGTGTCTTAGCTGCTTAATCACTCCATCAGATTATGCTGACTTCTTCAGATCATATTGTCTTCTCCAAAAATAGATTCAATTCTGAAATCCTAATTCCCTTTCTTGAATTCTTAGGAGAACAAAAGGAAAAGTGCCTGCTGGAAACACATACAAGGTGTGTTGAATTCCAGCTCCACTCAATATTAAATCAATAAGCCATCTCAGGCCAGCTGTGAATTGAATCAGGAATTTAAAATACTATTTTATAATTAATTTAAATTTAATATAATTAAAGGGAAATATGCAAGCAATAGGAAATACGGCATCAAATGGCAACAGGTACAGATGGGTTCTGAAATAAAGGAAGTTGCTAAGGCAGGTAAGGATTTCAGCTAAACATTTATTGCTAGATAGGGAGAAGCAGGAGTTTAGAGTATTCAAGAAGAAACTTGTTATTTATCAAACAGAAAGGGGTTAGTGTGGATATGTAGAATTGTATAAGTAATTTCCACTGATTTTTTATGGCTGCTGTTATAAAATAGAAAGAACTGTATGCAAGGAGAAAAGACAGTGTTTGAGATTAACAGAATGTAAAAAATGTGTTTGACGAATTCTGTACTCAGGGAAACTTATATTAATCTTTGACAATGGCAGTACTTTCAGCACTAAATATAGCATAATTCAGATGGAAGTTTCCAGCCTCTTTCTAAATTTAAACACAGTAAAAGGCTCAGAAGGAATGCTCACTTCAGAACAAATGAGAAGAAAGAGCAATTTACCAAAAGTTTTTATGAAAAAACTTATCCTAACATCTGTAATCACTATCTGTAAAGTTCAGGAAGACTGAAACATGTGACTTACTTGTTTTAGAGGAACAGAAATCAAATATTGTTGCGGCTGGTGCAGGGGGTCAGACGGACCCCAGCTGCCACAGACGTTATGGATAACGAAGTCCCACAAGGAACAACCTTTCCCGAAGTCCTAGGCAGTCTCAGCCACAAGGTACCCATGCAAGCAAGGCCTGAGCTTCAGGCGATCAGCTCTTATAGAGATTTCAGCTCTGAGTGATTTCAGCTTAGCTTGCAAGATACTTTGGCCTACGCAGGGAGAAGAGACGGGAATTGCTGTGTAGAGGTTCCACAGAGCTCTATATTGGCAGCTTCTGTGAAGGGAGTCCAGTGACAGGTGCATTCCACTGAACTGGGTAGAGGCAGGATTTTTATAGGGAAGGTATGGCTTGGCAGAAGGACCAATGATTAGGGGCTGAGCAAATATGACCAATAGTTCTACAAGGAGATAAAGTGGGGTCCTGAAGAGGGGAGAAGGGTCTCTAAGCCCAGTCACCATGACTAAGCAATTCTTATCTAGGGAATAGCTCTCCAGGGAAGCCTTGCGAGGGGCCCTGCTCCCTCCACAAAATATCATTTTGCTTTTCCAATAAAATGTATTAAATGGAAAGCAGCATTATAAGATGCCTTACAACGTTTTCATAACTCATTGGTTTCAAATAATATGAAATAAAGAAACAGACAGGATATCTTCTCCCCAGCTTGATTTTTTTCAGAACCAGAACTAATACCTAGGTTTTACAAGACTGAACTCAGAAACATTATTTCAGTTCAGGCAGTCAGCAGCTTTTCCAACGTTGTTCTGAACATGCAAACCTTTGTCCTGCCACTAATGTCTCACCAACACAAGTCCCTAAAACCTTTCTCTGTATTTCTGCACTTAGATTCTTACATATGTTCTGAAAACAGCTATTGCCAAATGCAGGTCAAAGTCATGCACCCTTTAGGAGAGATGAGCAGTGTGGCCATGCAGGGAATTCTGCCCCTCTACTTTACTCTGGTGAGACCCCATCTGGGGTATTGGAAGGCGTCCCTGACCATGATGGGAAGTCTGCAACTAGGTGATCTGTAGCACCCTTTCAACCCTGGCCATTCTACATGTTCCTGAGGAAAAACCTTGTAAATCGCAAATCCTGGGGGGAAAAATGGAAATAATAATTAGTGATAACAAAAGGATGTCAGTTTCTGCACAAGGCTTAAACAAGTCTGCTCTAAAAAGTAGAGCAGTTAATAGTGGATAAGCTGATTACATTTTAGTGAGAAGTGTAACTACAATATGGCATTTGTTACAACACAATATTAAGGTGATTATATTTCTACTGATGTATTTTCTTTTTTAGTAGTTTTTATCTTTCCAAAAATAAAGAAAGAGTTGCAAGCTAAAAGAAATACGTTCTTTATATTCTTGGGTCAAATACACAGTGCTTGCTGCATCTTGATTTATACCATTTGAGGCAGCAATCCAGAATTTCCTCATTTGTTGGTGATTTCCTACAGGTTCAGCCCATGTCCAAGCATTTCTACTTGTAATCATAAAGTCTAAATGCTCTGAACTACTGTTAACCAGCAGGCTTCTCTTAAAATCCTCTTTTAGGGCTGTAGCCAGCCTCTATATAAGTTGCTTGATGAGAAATATATGAAGACTTCCAAATTATGAATGCTAAAATTAACACAGTTTCTTGTTTTACTATTCTTAGATACTGATGTATTTTGTTAAAAGCAAAGGGTAGGTTAACATGCAGTAATTTTTTACACTTCCACTTCCTCATTTTAGAATAAAAAGAATAAAAATATTTGCCTTTCGGCATAAAAGGCAAATAAAATTTTAAAAAGTAAGTAAAACCAACAGGTGAGAAATAGGCAGTGGCTCTGAGAAGACTTTTTCTTTAAGATGCTGTGTATTTCTCGGTAATTAATTTTTCCTCTATAAATACCTCCCTATGGAGCCTCAACAATCTGTACACTGTCAATTTTTGCACATTTCATCTCATTTTGACATCAGCCAGTTGTATTTCCTAACTTTTTTGTTTCTGTGCAGACACACATCATTCTACCACAATTAAGTTAAAAATGTCCTTTGCAGAAAAGAAGAAGCATAATTCCTTCACTTACTGAACTCCACTAAAGAAAAAGGGTGATTGTTTTTCTGAGAGCATCAGGACACACTGTCAGTGAAAGCTGCACTTTCCATTAAGGGAATTGAAATGCCATTAATTTTGGCATGTGCTGATCCTTGTTGTTCTGCTCACTCTCTAAGTGTCAGCTGGAGACTTTTTAGTAAAATTCCCTCAAGCATGGTCACATTCCAAGGAGTCTGTCTCTCTTTAGTCAGGGTAATAGGGAATCACACAAGGACTTTTGCGTTGTTTCAATCCACGTTCTGTTCCTAAATGTAATTTGTGAACAACTGATGCATGGAGTCAGACTGGTCACGATACTGAAACCTTTATTGTGAGAAACAGGCTGGCGTTACACACGTCTTCAAGACACAGTGCTTCCTTATATGGTATTTTTCACTAAATAACCTATCACAAATTGCCACATCAGCAACACACTTTAATGTCCTTATATGGGGGTGATCACACGCTGCCCACTCCTTAGGCAGGCTGCCTGAGCCTGCTATGGCGTTCTGCAGGTGTGTCCCACAGCCTGTCTTATTGTATCTTATTTCCCTCTACAGTAATAAATATATTTCTAGGTTCTGTTTCCTCTAATTTTAGTCCAAGTCATGATATTAGTATAAAAAAAAGCTATTCTGGTCTGAACTGGATCAAGGATGCCTTGTCTCACTTTCCCCGTGGGGCAATAAGGGCTGGTAGGCACACTGGTAGGCATACTGGGGGTCTTTACCTGTCTCTGTTCTCTCTGTCAAGCATTTCAGTAGCAATTTAATAATAGTTCCTGAGGAAGGGCAGAACCTGTCCATGAGCCTGGAAACTTGGCAGACTTCAAAAGTTTCAACACCAGCAGTCAGTAAGAAGCATTTCACTCCAAAAAGTCAAGCAGAGGTAGGAGGTCATACTCTCAGCTGGATGTGACTGTCCTTTCTTTTACTCTCCATGCCTAAATCTTATTTACATAAATGCAAAGTATGAGTTTGGGGATGGATTTTTACATTTAGTATTTTTCCATCTGCCATTGTCTTGCTAAGTTTTAGCAGTTTATTTATCTCTATCTCCCTTACCTTTTCCTCAAATTATACTGTATTTGATAGTTAATTTATAAGGGTTTCAAATAACCAACCAACTTTTTGCCATATAATTCCCAACCATATTACTTACCTGTTTCCTGCTGATCTTCTAAGCCCTTATATATGGATAAATTCCCAAAGGAGCTGCAGTCCCAGGCTTTTCTCTCTGGGGCAAAAGCCAGAAAAAGAAAGAAAAGCTGTAAAGCACAATGCTTTGGCATTTTGGCATCTTCAGACATATTTTTAAAGGGATTTTGACATGTGCTTGCTCTTTGGAAAGACTGATTTGGGCAACCATATCAATTACTGTGAGTTCTCAGGCAGTAGTAAAGAGATGCTTCCTCTCTTTCCCCCTGTTCTTGAATGACAAGGGGTTGGTTCTGATGCGAGTGAGACAGTGGAAAAAGACAACTAAGAAATGCTTGCTGACATGACAGGCACTCCAAAACAGACTGGCCACCAAGTCCTGCTGGTGTCTTACCGTGAAGGCCACCATGGGGATTGCAAGGAAAATAAGCTACAGGAATAGGGAGAAACCTGAACACTGGATTACAATGTGTTATTATGACACTGCCAAACCTCTTGATAATTGTCCTGCTCCCTCTGCTTAGCCAAGAGCTACCCTGGTAACCTTTAGGCAGAAGACCTCTGTCTTCTGGTAATAAAACTAACTTTAACTGCTCTAACTGCTCTGGATAGAACAAACACATGTCCTCGGCTATCTTGCAAAACATCTTCATTTTCATTATATTTTGCAGAACCCCATCGAAGTTTGTCTTCCCTATTCCCCAGATTTTTTGTCACCTGTCATTTTTTTTACTAACTTCTCTTTCTTATTCATTTTTCCAGGGATTTTACTGTTATGATTGTTATTTTCCTCCCTGACTCATTCTTCTTAGCTGTTGATCAGAAAATCTTCTGGGTTTGCCTTCAATATTGGAATGTTCTAGTTTAGCACTCTTTATACAATAAAGAGATATTTTGACTTCAGCTGTGTTCTGCTCTGTCACCATTGTAAGTTTATTTGTTTTATTATCCCGCCCTAGGACACAGCAATGTGCCTGAGGTAGGAAAGAATGGCTCTGTGCCATTGAGGCCCCAAGGCGAGTGTTGGAATGAGGGGCTGTAACTATTTATTCACTGGTGGACCAATACATACATGGCTATTTTGGGGAAGAAAAAGTTACCTAGTGAATAAAAGAGAATGAAATCTAGGTAGCTAACTAACAGGATATTCTGATTTGTAGGAGAGTAAGAATCTGTGCAGGATTGTTGGGAAAGGAGAAGACTGAGTGAAGTACATCTCATTACCTTTTGGATTGGAAGGGAGGAAAAAACTCATATTTTTTCCACAGTTTTTGAGAGAAAAAACAAAATATTGTCAGGGCTGAAAGACCACCTTGGCACAGAAAAAAAGGAAAATCATGTTGTTGGGGTTTTTTTTATTCTTGAAAGTTTTGGAAGAGGAATTAGAATACAGGAATTCAGGCTGAATTTGTTGGTATGGTTGTGAGACAAGAGAGGAGTGGCAAGGAAACATTATCTTGTTTTGTTTTTTCTTTTAGTATGATACAAGGAGTCTGTGGATGAATGCAGGCACAGGTGGTAGGATCCATTTGATCCAATGTCTTCCAGCAATATTCTCAGCATGACAATGGTGAAACAACTGTGTGTCTACAGAGAGTATGAGAACTGGGAAAGCATGGCATGGAATATACAAAGTTTTTTTAATTTGACTCTGTAACATCCTTACAGAGACTGAAATAGGCTGATTTGATCTCCATTGTAATAATCAGCCAAAGCCCCTACATGATCCTGGCAAGACAGTTTGTGTTCTCATGAGTCAATAAGTCACCCAGACCTGCAACAGATGCACATGCTGCTGCAAAATCTAGTTGCAAGCAATAGCTGTGCTGCACCTCTAGGACAGCAATTTCCAGGTCTATATTTAGATGGTGCAACTGGCTTCTTTCTACAGAGGGACAACTCTTGACAAATTAGGACTGAATTAACTGACCATGTGCCATATTCCACAAAAACTTAGGGTGTCTCTTTGGATGGTAAATGTAATGTCACGGATGTGAGGTAGACAAGTAGTGTATTTGGACACAATCCTGAGCAATGTGGTCTGTGGCATCCTGCCTGATCAGGGATGTTGGACCAGATGACTGGTGGTTATTTCCAGTTTCTCCCATTTTGAGATTTTGTGGTTTGGGGTACATGACAGAGGCCTAAGAAAAGCATATGGCATAGCTATGCAGTTAAGTTATTATCTTGGATACACTAAACATATATGCAGGTTTTCTGTTCTAGCAAGAACTTGTTTTGTAAAACATAGGCACAAGAAACCTGTGCTGGAAGATGTCAGAGGTGGCACTTGCCTTGTTACAGGGAATTTGAGGTACAGTTACATCTTTTCATAACAGTTTCTGTCTCAGCCACAAATAAATGGAGGCCTTACATTCAGAAATGAGCCACTGGTGACGCCTAGAGGAGCTGGAACAGAGGCTACACACAGAGTTAAGGGGAATAAAATGGGTATTTATTGAGAGGCCTACAAAAGGCCACACCCTAACAGTATCAGTGCCACAGTCATGGCCCCTGCCTGGATGGCTCCAAGATGGAAGCAAAGGAGGGCTTGGTCACAAAATCTCACCTTTTTATAGGTTTTGGTTCATTTGCATGAACCCGCCCTCCTCTTTCTACGTTGTTTATGCTTAGGGCCTGAAGTTTGAAGAAGTTGTCCTTGAGTTCTTAGCTGGACTAGGACTGTTTTGTCTTCATCACCCTAGCACATCAGAAAAGCACACCCAAGCAGAATAGAAAAACTTAAAACTTGAGGCATCACTGGGACAACATTATTACTAAAATATAAAAAGCAAGAGAAGATGTATCAAATGTGGTTTTAAAAGTTAGGAGAATGAAAGTTAGGAGAATGAAAAAGAACTAAGGAAAAGTAATCTAGAAAAATCTGCTAAAAATATTATAACTTGGGTTCATAAATAAATCATACAAGGGAAAATTACTCTGAACATCTTTCCTCTATGTTGAATACTTTTGTTCACATGCTTAGTGCAGTTAAATTCATTTATGTGTAGTATAGGGCTCGAAAAGAATCATAAAATGTGATAGAGAGGTGTTTCCAGCAAAACATTATAGGCCAGGAGAGTTTTAAGCGAAACACTAAAGCCAGCAAATCTTGTAGCAGTATATTTTATGGTTAATACTTACAGTGGGATGAAGAAAGAAATAAATTCAAATATATAAATAGAATGCTGTTTAGTTCATTGGAGACTAATTAGTCTAAATTTGCTGGTTAGAAAACTGTCACAGAATCACACTTGTGACTTCTGTGGCTCTCAGATGGCTTGTATTACCATGGCATTCAGTGCAGCTGGTCCCAGGGCAATGTGGGAAGCAGACAGGGAATCACAGTCATGGTGCTGCTGCTGAGAAGGAGTTGCCGGAACCCACAGTCATGTTCTCCGTGGCAGAGTCACAAGCAAACCTCTTGAATCATTGATGTAAAAATCCTGTTCTCATTTGGGGTAGGACTGGAAGGCAGAGAATACTTGCTTTTAGAAGAAGTTGGAGTTACACAATGGAAAGAAGTATGAGAAATTAGAAGTGAAGAACATGGGTGAGCCCTTTTTTGATGTTTAGATGTTAGGTAAAATATGAAGAGACGGCAAATCTTCATAAGCCTCCAGAGACCAACATGACACGCTGCGAACAGACATTAGCTGGATGCTGGCAGGTGTTTAAAAATCAGGAAAAATACAGAAGTTTGGCAGCCTGTCTTCAAAAAACATTGTGCTCCAAACTAAGCCCCTTCAGTATTTCCAGAAGGAGCTTCCATTCTTCATGCTCCTTTAGTTGAGAGTTGGTGTTCCAAATCTCACTTCTCTTCCATGCCAAAATCTAGTTAAAAGTAAAAAATGCATTTTTCTGCTGGGCTATAGTAGTAACTAAAACTAAATCTCCCACCATGCTATTTATTTTATTGCATTGAGGAATTATTTCTCGTTTCTATGTACTAAAGAGGTTCACTGCGCGTTGTTTCTGTTGTCATGATATTTCAGGATCAACATTTTCTAGAATAGTTGTTACAAAATGAAAACTTCTGTATTTACTAATGTCTAGCTTCAATTTTCATGTGAGGGTTTACAAATATTGAGTTGATTCTTTCAACATCTACATCACCATTATGTGGTTTTATTCCATTTTTGATTACACTGAAGAAGTTTTGCCTATATATAAAATGCTTTAGGAAAATCTAAGGAGCATGGTTTCCAGTAACAGATTTCAGAGGGCTTGTACTTAGGGAGTAAAAATTGCTCAAAAAGTAGGATTTGAACTGATATTTCAAAAGAGTTGTAATTGGAATACATGATATGGGGCCTTCAACTCTGAATACTCTGACTTCAATGATGAAAGGAGCTGTTCTTGAGTACCCAAAACCAGAAAAAGGCCTTGATATTTGTGTGAAAATCCAAATGGGATATTCTTGAATATCCCCTAGGTGTAATTCACCTAGGTTTAAGAGAGTATGTTTCTGTTCAGTGTCTCTGAGAGTCTGGCTTGAAGAAGTTATAAGCCTTCAAGTTCTGATGCTGTGATGCTATAGCAAGAAAACAGTATCACTTGCTTCATGTCATTTCATGTGATTTATATGTGATATTTTGTCTATTTAGTCTTCAGCTAGGCGACAGCTTCCTCAAGTGTGTTAACGAAAGTGCTTTTCAACTACCAAATACACATTTTCCATATGGGGTATGCTTTAAGTAGTAACTCAAGATGTGTCATTCCTGAAGCATTGCCCAGTGTAGTGGTATGTCATTTCCCAAGCAAACTCCAACATCATAAACAAATTTACCCCATCATCACAGGCAAAGTAATCTCCTTTCTCTACAATGTTTCAGAGATGCAATTACATAGGAAAAAATGGATGGCAATTAATGTGTTAGATGGTTGGATTCTCTCTGGACTAAAGAATTATTGTTCAGATCATTTTGCCGCAGTAAAAGAAAAAATTATCTAACTTTTCTTTCCTTCTTTTTCTATAAAATCAGGTATGGAAATTTCTTTAGCTTGCAGAAGAACAGGAGAAAGAGATGCCTTCTCAGAAAGAATATTTTCTCAAAAGGTATGTGGGAGGTGCATGTAGAAATGCACAGTTTATTTAAGGTATTTTAAACAATCTGCATTCAATCTAATAGTTGATTACAAAATTACAGGATGAACCATTTGATATTTATTTGACATATTTTCTACAACACTTAAACACATGCAAGAGATCTTCCTATTTCTCTCCTGCATTAAAATACTGTGAGATGGTTCAGGCATTCACCATCAAATTTCCCTCCAGAGTGAAACACCTAACTCATGTCTTTGTAATTTACACTGATGGCTCGCTTCTCTTTTACAAAAACAGTAAAGATGTAAGAGGAAACCCCCACCTTTTGCATAGTAGCTTAGTGCTTACTGGTGAATACATAATGAGTATTACATTCTCTGGATACATTCATCTAAAAAACTGCTGAACCCCGGGTTCCACTGAAAATTGTGATTTTCTTTCTCCTGTGGAAAATATAGGATTTGGGGATTCTCAGAATGCAGCCATGCAAATAGCTGTCAGTTTCACGTTTCTGTTATTTATTAGACATACCTGGCTTGCCATTTTCTTAATCTTTTACCCACACACGCACATGCACACATGCACACACACATACGTTTTTTTCTTCCTGCCTCTTCCACCAACTATTGCTGACAGCTTTCCCATGTGCATATGACACACATGACTTAATAGACAAATCCGGCAACTTCTTATTTTTAAACATTTCCTCTGTTCAACAGGAAAGAGTCAATCTGTATCTGATTCACTATTCATTCCTTAATCTCTCTACAAATAAATAAATTCTTGCCACCAAACCCAAGGTTTTACAAATGTATTTTTTTTTCTTTGCAGAGCTTTCCAATAAATTGCAATTTTGCCTTCTTTCCCTTCCAGTAGTAAAGCAGTGGCAAGGGAGACTAACAGGTTATTTCAACTTATCCAGTCCCATGATGGAGTGATTGCTAAAAACTCACTTTGATCCCAGGCCTGTGAGGGATTTCTAACTGTTCTCACTTTCAAAGGTTAGTAAGGTCAAAGTTTCCTTACTTTCCAAGATGAATTATGTATTAATATTCAAAGTAAAAGAAGTTATCAGGCCCAAAACTCTTCCTTGATTAACATGGCACAGTAAGTGGTATCTCATGTATTAACAAGTAGGTGTAAAGTGATTTAAATAACAAGAAATCTGATGCAAAATGTAACTACTGAGGTGGAATGGGCAAAAAATCAGACTGCACTTCTACAATATATGGAAATATTTCACAGCATTTTTTTCAGGCAAGCTCTATACCAAATGCTTTTCTTGGTTTTTCTGTGAACTGATTTATTTGAACAAAATTTGAGATAAAGCACTGAAATACTTTGAGGGGCAAAAAGGATATTTTTTTCATGTGAGATTTGGAAAGACTTGGAGAGAAAAAGAAATTCAGAAACATATGCTAATAAAGTGATAGGGATTCAATGGTTTTATATGAGGCCAGCTGGTCATAAAATTCTAGCAATTTCTGGCCTTTTCCATACTGCAGATCAGTCTGTGAAAGTTGATGATCAAAGGGAAACATGGTTGCTGAAGGAAAATTTTTCATTATTGAGCAATATTGTGTAAGAGGACAACTCAGACCACTAATTCTAGTCACACCAAGGGAGAAGTCTGGCACTGCCACCAAGACTGAGAGTTATCTGCCAAGATGCTGCTGCTAAAAAAACACATATGAAATACCGTTATCCAAAATTTGTATCTGAGATTCATGTCTGTATTCCAGAGAAGAAAAATGAAAGCCTACACAGTAAAGAAGTATCTTCATGTCCTGCGAGTGTAAAAGACACTCTCCCCTAGCCCCCGACTAGCTCAGATACTAAGAGAAAGCCTGTTTCCCCCGCATGGACAGAATAAAAGATAACCAAAAGAGGCTCTTCCCCCTGCTGAGGAGAATCCAAGGTTTATTTCTTGTGGGGCCCCAGGAGCGGAAAGAGGGCGAGGTCAGGCCACATAGGTCTTTTCTAGGGTCTGGGAAGGGGGCGGGGAGAAATTGGATCTCTGCCGGCTAAGCAGACCAGAGGGGAGAAGGGTCAAACTACATGACGTTCCAGGGGTGAGGGATTTACCATTTCCAATACATTCAGGGTTCTGAGTTGCAACATATCCCCGTTTTTTGTTTAACAAAGTTAAAGGAAAGATATTAGGTTCATTTTAAGTTACATTATGATCTTTCCCACCACTTGCAGTTAGCAGGGGGGTTAGATCGTTTCAGGTTTTTCATTTCTATGTGATTTACTACTGAGGTAGAAGAAATGAGGCCATTAATAGCCTTGAAAACCAAATGACGTAGGATCCCGAACGCCATTTTTACAAGGAAAAGAATAATAAAAAGTAACAAAATTGTTTTAACTATAGAAGTCCACCACCCAGTGAATCCCCAGCCTTTGAACAGTTCATTGAACCAATCTTCAGGTTCTTGCTTCACTTGTCCGATCAAGCTGTTCATGTTTCTGAGGGCAGCGTGGATGTTAGGAGCTTTCGAGGTCAGGTTCATGCAGCAAACTCGATAAGGTTTGGATACAGAGCAGCCAAACCAGACAGCCCCATAAATATTTGGAAAATTATACAACTATCCTTATCACTACTGCTATCCTTACTAGTGTTATTTAATTAATATAATGGTATCACTTAGTGTACTTCCAGGCTACATGCTTTACAGTTTGTAATCAAGTCCAGAATACTCAATATATTTTTTGTATTTCCTCATATAACCTTTTTCTAATGCTGATATCCTAATGGACTTTATATTCTCAGCATCCCCATAGCTTTAAGCAACGTAAAAAGTAGACAGTGTTCATTTTGTACTGAAACATTTGTTATATGTATGGAAGAGTTTAAAAATTACATTATCAGAAATGGAGAAATATTGTTTCAACTTGAATACATCTTCTCTAAAGCAATTGAAACAACTGGAAACTCATAATGTTACTGATATTCACAGACATCATGGAATACGGATGTATTCCAAAATATTATCATAGCAAGCACTGCTGTGTTTTCATATTTTCAGTACATTCCTTTTATGTAAGTAAATGATTCTTCAAAAGATACCTGTAATATAACAAATAATACTTTGACTAAAATTAAATGGCCAGCATAATGTTTTGAACTCCGTGATAGACTAGCATAAACCATAAAACTAAACAAAGTACACAAAATCAGTCGAGAGTGACTGGCAAAGAACATGTGACATCTCTGATCCCCGGCAGGTATGGAATAGCTGAGGGTTTGAACAGGTTTTTGGGCTGCCTTTGATTATATCAAATGGCTAGGAGATGATGGCAACAGACTCCAATAGGTTATTTTAGAAACGTCCTTTTGTCTGTTCATTCTTGCTCTCTGCACTAGAAAATAAAATTTTCCTCTAATTCTCTAAGAAAACTTTCTTTTTCTATCATCCTATTACTTAATTATATTGATTAAATCAATAAAAATTTATAGAGATTAAACTGTGCATGAGCAAACAATATATGTCCTTTGTTAACCTACTCCATCCATTAAAAATAGCAAGGTTTATGATTTTTATGATTTATGATGAGATATTTAAGTAAGAAAACATTATGTTAATTCTCATAAACTAAGATGACAATGCTATTAAAAATAATGAAACATTTCATACAGAAATAATTATAAACCCCATTTAATTGTGCTAATCTTTTAAATTCCCTGTGCTGGCTTTCTCTTTCCTTTTTATTCAAGTTCATATTTATTTTTTCCACCCAGAAACAGCCTATCATCCAAATAGACTGGATACTCAGCCTCGTTCAAATTTATATTTATCAAAGCAACTTTTGTCTTGAATTAGGCAGTTACTAAAGAAAACACGTTTTTGCAAAAAAAACCTGACCAGCTCCGTTCTTCTTCTATGACTGTCAATTTCTCTGCTGTGTTTGGGAGCTTGACATATTGTCAGGATGGATATGCTTTCTTTTATTGTTTCTATCAAAGCCAAAATAAAACAGACCTCTTTCCTCAAAATTTCTAGAGATAATATAAGAAGATGCCTTCCTTTCTTGAGCCACTTTTATAGTGGACATGCTGTAATTTAATGCAATGTAATTTCATTTGCTATTTAAACTACAATTAACTTAATACAAGCTAACTGAATTTTGGAGTGGACTTCTGTCATATAAAGCTGGAAAACTCTGATATAGGCTTGGGAGTCGAATTGGCTGGAATAGACCAAAATTTAGCTCAAGTTCCCTACACAGAGGGCATGAATCTGAGACCTTGGGAGGCGGGCTGTTGGGAAACAAGGCCTTAGACTTAAGGGCAGGCCCCTGCCCTGCAGGTGCAGAGGCTTTGGCCTAAAACCGTGGGACTTGTAGGAACATGTAAGGGCATGACCGGTCATGTTCCTAGTTCTCGTTCATGACTTGGACCTTTGCCCTCAGGTGTCCCTTTGTATTGTTAACTCTGACCCCTCCCCCTGGTCTTTGGATGCTGCGTCTCGGATCACGTGGTCATGGATAGATTAAAGGATTTCTCAGGCACACTATCATACCTGTCCCATTCATTTTAACCATGCTCAGACCTGGCCAGCTGGACAAGCTGTCGAAGGGGATCAACACCCTCCCCCCCTCCAACTGCAACATAGGCTGTGTTTGAGGACTTAAATTGGGCTAGACAATTTAATTTTAAAAATTATTTTCGCATTGAAATTAGGAGCGTTGGAATGTGTGAAGCGACTCTCTTTGGTTTTGGAATTGAGGCAAAGAGCTAAGTACAGAGGATGACTCTAGAAAAGTAATATTTAACCATTTAAGTAATGAATTCATAAGTAAATAATGGGTTATAAAACAAAAAAAAAATCTTGCTCTCGAGAGAAATTGCTGGAATCACATCTTTTAAAGTTATGGTTTATTATATTTCTTTGCAGATATTCTTTGCAGAATACCTTCCACTTAGATATTGTTGACAATAAAAATCACACTATATTAAAAAAGATAAAAGTTATATATGGTAGATATGTATTCAGAACAAGTGAAGTGAAAATCATTGGCTGGTGAAGGTGCATGATTAATTAGACTTATGCAACTATAAACTTTGTGGTAATTATAGAGAAAATTATTAAAGGAAAACATTTTAAGACTATCTTATAGGAAAAAAAGAAAAATAAACAAAACTTCTTCTTTCTGTTTATTGAAATTCATTACCTGGCAGTAGAAATAGCCTATATCCTAGAAGTTCAGCCTAGAGCTTTTGGTTTGGTTTAGAGATTTCTTTTTTTTAGTGACACATCAATAAAATAATAATATACAAACACTGTGAACATATTACTGCCAGAGTAGTCTCTATTAGCAGAAGCAGAACCAACATTGAATAGCTGTAAAACAAAACAGGAAGAAAAGTAAGACAGGTGTTTTGAGACCTAGGTGCTGCCTGTGAAGGCATCAGTGTTTGGCCACATTTGCAGGCATGGTGTTCTTATGCTCTGAGTCTCAGGAAAATGAGCTACAAAGGAGCTCATTTAGGACCAGTGTACCAGAACATCACACACAGGGAAAGTAATTCAGGTGGGAAGAGGCATTGGGACATCTCAAACCCTGCTCCTGACTACAGCAGGGTCAGCTCTGATGGCAGAGTTGGTCCTGAAGAGTGATGACAAATCTTTGCTTCCTCCAAGCAGGGACAATTCCTCTCCAACTCATGTTCTGTGAGGACCCTAGCCCTTGGCAGCAAGCTTTTGATAGCTAATATTTGGAGGAAATGTCTGAAGAATACCAGGTGTTGGCTCCTACACTCTACCTATTATCTTATTGAAGTGGTATTGGGACTTTCAACAGCATTTCATCTGTGCTATGAATTAAGCAGGTAGTATTCCAGTAATAAAATTTAAAAAGCTATTCTGTCATAATGTTAAACTTTTCACAGGCAATTTTAGGGGACCAGAAACTCTATTCTAGGAGATTCTCACACCCAGTTTAGGACTTAGAAACTGGATTCTGTAGGCTGATTCCAATAGACAGCTTGCTATCCTTTTTAGGAGGTAAAATATATCTAGGTGGAAGAATGAAGGCTGTTCACTGCTAGAGTGCCAAAACCCAGCCTAGTTTGTGTTCATTAGCCATACTTGCAAAGGAAATTGCAAAGGAAGGGAGGGAAAGGGAGCTTACAAAAGAAAGACCTTCTGAATGAGTACCGTGAATCTAAAAATCAAAGTGTAACTTAAGGCTTGGATCTTTATCAGGGCTTGTCTTTCCGCTTGTATTCTTTAATGGGTCCTCTAGGTACAATTACTTTTTCTTTACTTTTTGTTTCTACCTTGTATTAGATAAGCTGATCCCCCTGAAAATTAAGATGAAAACCATTATTTTTTCAGTAAACTCTTTTAAATACGTTTTACTAACTAAGAATTTATTCTACTACCGGCTCCTTCAAAACTGATTTCTATGTTTTTGGGTTTTTTTAACACAAGCAAATGCTTAGTGAAATAGGAGATAATTTGATGAGTCGGTGGGAGACAAACAGCACTCAATATGAGTGATCAGCAAGTCTCGTTTATTAGCAATCTTTGGTTCATTATATACTATTACTAATTAAGCCCATACATAGTGCAAAAGCAAGCTCACTATTGGACAGCATCTTAAGTCTTAACCCCTCCCCGTTCCGCATTCCTTTGGTCGTCCAGCTACAAAGTTTCTTCTTTCTCTAACCGCAACACTCTGTTGTTGTAAAATCCCCCTTTTTGATAAGGAGATGATGACCTTGCCAGTAATCACACTAGCTGCACTCTGTTTTTGCTGAGCTGCGCAGATTCAGCTATCTGCTGCATGGGAACATGGCCTTTATCAGCTAGCCATTCCTCTACAATAGTTTAAGCATTTTAAGAAAGTAATCCACAACTGCAGTAGAGATTCTGTATTACTTCTGTTAATAAAATCTTTGGATTAAATAAAATTTGGTTCTGAATGATCAAAAGGTTAGCCAGTCACAGTTCGCATGTATGGTGCAGCTGCTGGGGTGGAGTGTGTTAGGAGATCAAAATTTAGCATGCTTGGTTTCTCTAAAAGGGGTTTAGAAGTAACTTGTAAAGTCAGACACAGGAAACACCACTGATCCTGTGTTTTCAGTCTTTCAGTGAAGTTCATAATAATAAGTGGTTGGATGCTTGGAAAGTGAAATTAGGCTAAATCAATGCCTAAATGCAGCTAATAAATGCCATGAATGCAGCTGCCATTTCCTAGAAATGCCACCTGGCCCTGGAAAAATATGTCAGGAGAGTGGCTTCAGGGAAAAAAAAAAAAGAGAAAAAAAAAGGTAAAACCATTGGGAAAAAAAAGATCAGGAAAAGATCAGGGCTGGAAAGAAAAAAGGAAAGAAAATCTAATCCAGCCATAATGTAAACATTAGACGCTAGGTGCATCTAAAGTGTGATTTGTAGACTGTGTGCAAACAGGCAGTTACAGCTTCCTAGGGAGGTGGTCAATGCCTCAAGCCTGTCAGTGTTTAAGAGGCATTTGAATAGTACCTTTAATGCCATGCTTTAATTTTTGGTCAGCTGTGAATTTATCAAGCACTTGGAGTGCATTGTCACTATAGGTCCCCTCCAACTGAAGTCTTCTATCCTTGTCTATTTTAAAGCCTCGTGCAATGCTACTAATACTGAACCTCCAATATATGCCATGTTCTTTGCCAAGTTTTATTTCAGAAATAAACTATTCTCCTGCCATGCTAAATGGCCTAGCACAGTCTTTTATCACATTTATAAATTTTCTTGAAATAACCATCTTTTTTTAGATGAACAATCGCCATATACTTCATGAGTATGGGCCTTTGTAAAAATTCTGATGCCTTTTTCAGACCACAGCATGATGAAAGAATTTTGGAGCTGGAAAGCTGTTGAGTTTTTTGCCATGCACAAACCCTAAGACGTTGTGACTAGGCAGCCTAACCATTCCACAGGAATAAAACTGCCTCCAAATGTCTGCATATATGCTGTGCTCACAAAAGTCAACACTGTTCTCCTAATTTCTCCGGGAGAAACTCCCAATTTCTTTGTACAAACATACATACATACATACATACATACATACATACATACATAATGAAAGCTTTGGCAGTTTGATTGAACATACACTGGTAGAGTAGCCAAAGGGAAAAAACAATTCCATATTCAATTGAACTTTTACATTCTGATTTCCATAGTACTACTCCTGAACACTTGGTGTTCTGTTTAATAGACTAATTTTTTTGTTTTGGCTCTTCTCTAGAGTCTCTCTTCTCTATTTGACTACCTTTTTTTCTTTTCTTTTTTATGTACAGGAAGATAATGCCTTTGAGGACTTCCTTTCTCTCTGCTACATCTGAATGAAATGGCCCAGCATTTTCATTATTAAGATAGCAGAAAGACTTTTGTACCCATACAGATAATGTGGTCATTATATTTGTTCCCTTAGGAAGATAGGCTAAACTCAGGAAATTACAATAACGTTTGCACTGCAATATGTTATAATAATACTGAGAGCCAAAGAAAAGCAGAGATATTTGATGTTTCATTCTACTGGGAATGACTTTTTGCATCAAAAAGTTGCTTGACAGACATTATACAACTTTACAGTAATTGTTATTAAAATAAAAGATGTCTGGAAAAAGGTGCCATTTTACACACAAATAGGAATAGGATTCTATCAAGCATAAAAACAATCTTCAAATATTTATCATACAAAAGTGT
Organism: Rhabdornis inornatus; assembly: GCA_013397075.1. Classification (NCBI taxonomy): domain Eukaryota; kingdom Metazoa; phylum Chordata; class Aves; order Passeriformes; family Rhabdornithidae; genus Rhabdornis; species Rhabdornis inornatus. The sequence continues at coordinate 18,104 of VWZS01002270.1, read as the reverse complement.
ACTTCTATGTATGATATTATTTTCACAACATGTTTTGGAATTTTTTGCTAATGTAGATCTAAATAAAAAATGCTCTCCATAATTATGAGATATAAGTACTTCAGATTTATGTTAAATTTATCATTCTGAATATTATCCAATAGATGTTCATACTCAGAAACCCAAATCCAATCTCAAGTGTTTGATAACAAAAAAAAAGTGTTCTTCAAGGGAGGAAAGATTGCTGTCTGCAAGGCTAAACTTAATGGAGGATCCTGAACTTATCTTTCCTTAGGTATTTTTTATTCTGTCCTGTTGAATCCTCCTCATATTAAATGCTCTGACAGCAACAGAAAGTAAAGTCTGAATTTGGCAGATAATAGACTTTTTCAATTTTTATTAGTCACTAAACAAAATAAAGCTTTTACTGAAAGTGGAACACAGGAGTGATGTGACGTCTGAATAATTGTACAGAAATACTGTCAGGACACTAGGCATAACACAAGAGAGCTCTTTGTGTCTTACTGTACATGCAATGAAGTGCCAGTTTATTTGTTTGAAGAGAAATAGAAAACAATGAAAATTGTAGCTCAGTGAAATACATAGGTTGTTTATGCAGTCTTAATTGTTGTTGGTTGTTTATGCAGTCTTAATTGTTGTTGCATATTCTCATAGAAAGCTATTGAATTAATGCCATAGTGTGTATGTATGTGTGTGTTCAAGTAATATAACTAAGAATGTAGAGGGTGAATGTTTATGTATGGATCAGACAATTATATGGAAGACTACAAATTTCTCCATGTCCTTTCATTCACTATATGTGATTTCTCAGTAAATTGAAGATTTTCTGAATGTGAATTGTTGATAAATACTAGTCCTGCTTATGTCAAAATGCTCAAAAACTACTGTTAAAAACAGCTACAGACAGAAAAAATGCTGGGATGTCGCTGTAGGGCCAGGGAGCAGCAAATTAACACAGCAACACGAACTAATTCACAAAAGCAGAAGCAGCAATTTACTGCAGAAATAGACATTTTTATAGACTGGTTCACAGAACCAAAGGATAGAATAAGCTCATCGGTCTAAGGAAGGCAACATCTCTTGTAAACATTCTTTTACCAAAATATCATGTTTCTCACGCACTCATCCTGTCAACAACACCAGGTGCTAAACTTTGTTATTAATTCTTTCCCTTCTGTTTTCCTTTGAGTACCTTGGGAAGATCAGACTGCTGTTTCTCCCTGACTCTCACCAGCATCCACACTGGGACACTTGGGATTTTTATTAAATATGTAATATTTATCACACCTGTTGAATTTGAAGCATGCTTACAAANTTTTCCTTTGAGTACCTTGGGAAGATCAGACTGCTGTTTCCCCCCTGACTCTCACCAGCATCCACACTGGGACACTTGGGATTTTTATTAAATATGTAATATTTATCACACCTGTTGAATTTGAAGCATGCTTACAAACAGAGGCATTTTCTGCCTTACTAATGTTACTAATCCCACTGGTGAAGAGCAAAGGCTCTTAGACCAGTATTTGTTCTCTAACATATAGCAGATTGTTAAACATGCTCTCCAAAGTAACTGAAGTATGACATGCAGCTCTTTTAGATATGTGCAACACAGAGAAGACATCATAAAAAGAGATTTACCGAATCTATTACTGTTTCCTGCTGAAGACAAATACAAAATGAAGTTCTAAAGAGGACATACGATAAGGATCTGAATACTAAAATAGGCTGCTTATGCAGCACCTGTTTCCCTAGGGGTCCAGTTTAAAGCAGGCCAAGCTGAGGACAACAAAGAGCAAATATAAAAAGTGCTTAAACCCTGAGAAAACATGAAAAGCCATTGAATGGATGCATAGATATAAACCAGACAAAGCAGCTGCATTACAAAATCAATTAGGAAAAAGATCTGGAAAATTAAAAGAAATTAAAACACATTATTTTTTCATAATGAAAAATTCAGTAAAAGGAGTACTGCCTAGTAAAACAAAGATAATTCAGAAAAAAATATTATTTATCTTTGCCAAACTGGTTGCAGCAATTTACAAAAATCTGTCCATTTGTCTTAGACTATAAGCTTGCTGCAGACATTGTCAATGAGTCTTGTCATCACTTTTGACATCACAAGTATCTGCCTGTGAAAATGACAGAGTTGGTGTTCAAAGCATTGTAATGCATAAAGAGCTTACTATCTGCATATTACTTATGGACAGTCAGCAATGTCCATTTCAGAGAACAAAAATAACTAGCAAGGTGAGGCTATACAGGCTGAACACATGAATCAGGAAGAAAATTAAAGCTGATAAAAAATGTCCAAAGGACAAATATTTCTGTCCTACCTCCTCGCTTTGATAATGTTTCAGATTTATAAAAATATAAAAGTGAAATACAAAAATACACTGACATACAAAAAAAAACCTTGGAATTCTTGTGAAGTAAAAGTATACAATTAATAATGTGAGGTTTTTCTTGTTGAACCTTCATCCCAAAACACTTGATCATATGTTAGAGATTTTGGATCTGAACCTACAAGTCGTACTGCAGGTTCTTTACTGGTGTACCACAAGCACAAAAATCTGTCTGCAAACCTAGATAGAACAGGCTGAGCTTCTACACAGACATGTACTTATTTTTTCATGCAAAATATGAAATTTTTGCATGATATATTCCAAGACTTGTTTGTCTAGTTGGAAGCATTCCTTTTCCAAATTCCCTCAACTCTTCATCTAGAACAGTCAGGTAAACATTTCTACTCTTGTCTGGGAGTACCCACTTAATTATTTATTACTTGTACTACAGGTTCCCTAGGGAAGTGGTCACATCAGCAAGCCTGAGAGAGTTCAAGAAGTGTTTAGACAATGCTCTCAGGCCCATGCCGTGATTCTGCAGTGTGGGCCCAGAATCTGGATTTGATGATTGCGATGAGTCCCTTCAAAGTTAGTATATTCTATGAGTGTGTGATTCTCGGATTATGTACAATGTGATGAGGCTCTGTGTATCAGAGGGAAATAAAACACCGGTGAGCAGAAATAATATCACATCTCTTTGTAAACTGAGTCAACCCTTCTGCAAATACAGTCCACTAAAAGTTCCAATAGGTCTTCAGGTTTTTGACCTATTCTGAAATGAGTTTACAGCACAGGTTTTCTCCTCTTGGTTGAAAAGCTAACATCCAGAATAGCTAATGTGCAAAACTTCGCAGAGTTTTGCAGAAACATTTTTGCAGAAATGTATGCTATTTAAATTTTAAGCATCTGAAGGCTGAAAGAAAGATTGTAATTACAATTTAAGCAATCAGCCACCCTTTCAGACTGATTAATGTTTACCCTTTTTCAGTAAAACCCTAATGATTTTTAAACTCTGAAATTATATGTATTTCTTAGCTTCCTATTCCATTTATTCCATTCTTCACAACATCAGTATACAAACTTGCTGCTTTTGACGGTTTTTTGGCTGCCTTTACTTTTTTTTTTACCTATCATGAGTATGCTAGCCTCATCCTCAAGAGGAAAATAAAACACTTATTAGAGCACATTCCAGGATGTTACTAAGTTAACTCTACATTCGCATCTACAACCTTCAAGATTTTGCAATAGAAAGCAAAATTTGCGTCTATTATGTTGGACATTTCTTCTGGTATGTTTCTCAATAGGTTGTGTCCTGGCATCTTCATGCCTGCTGCCTGACTAACAACAGAAATAAGATTCAGTGTCAGTTTTCATCTGTTATTGAGGAAGTACTCTACACCATGGAATAGATTCATTAGGATTAGAAGAGACCTTTAAGAGCCTTAAGTCCAACTGTCAAGCCAAGCATCACCACCATGTTCACTATTAAACCATATCATCAAATGGCATAGCCACACATATTTTGAACATTTCCAGGAATGGTCAATCCACCACTTCCCTGGGGAGCTTGTTTCCATACTTGACAACCCATTCTGTAAAAAACTTTTTCCTTGTATGCGATCTAAACCTTCCTGGCACAGCTTGAGGCCATTTCCTCTTACCATGTCACTTGTTGCCTGGGAGAAGAGGCTGATCCCCAACTGGCTACAATCACGTTTCTGGTTGTTGTGCAGGGTGATAAGGCCCTCCTGACCCTCCTTTTCTTTAGGATAAACAATCCAAATTCCCTCAGTTGCTCCTCATCAGACCCTTCCTTGTGCTCCAGATGCTCCAGGTCCTTGTCCAGTTCCATTGCCGTTCTCTGGACTCACTTCAGCACCTCAGTGTCCGGAACTGAGGGGCCCAGAAATGAACCCAGCACTCAAGGTGTGACCACACCAGTCCTGAGTACAGGGAGACAGTCACCACCCTGGTCCTGCTGGCCACACTATTGCTGATCCAGGCCAGGATGTCATTGGCCTTCTTGACCACCTGAGCACGGCTGGCTCATGTTCAGTTACTTCTCACCAGCACTCTCAGGCCCTTTTCCCCAGGCAGCCTTCCAGCCACTGTCAAAGCTTGTAGAACTGCCAGGGATTGTTGTGATCCAAGGGCAGGACCCAGCACTTGGCCTTGTTGAACCTCATCCAGTTGGCCTCAGGCCATCAATCCAGCCTATCCAGATCCCTCTGCAGAGCCTTCCTGCCCTGCAGCAGATGAACACTTCTTCTCAGCTTGCTGTTGTCTGTGAACTTGTGGAGGGTGCACTCTTGAAATGACAGGAGAAATAAAGGAAGACACTCATAAGGACACTGCCACTCTGAAGAATCAGCACCATGAACTAGCAAAATTAATCTGATACTTTTAGCATGTTCAATTAGTACCTCACAGACCTGGGTCATAGAGTGTATGACCAGCCTTTCTCAGCATTGTTATTCATATTGAATTTTCTCATACCAAACAATCTTTGGTAGCAGTAATCACTTTCAGGGGCACTCAAAGAACAAGAAGAGTACTAGGAAGTCTCAGTAGGAGAATCTGTGCATGACAAAGATGAACAGGAGCTATCAAACCATACAAGGACTTTTGGAAGGCTGAACTTATAAATATTATTGGCTCTTTGTGGCACAGAAGGCAAGAAATTCATGTGTTTTTTCCCAGCCCCTAATTTGCATACTATTTTGCCTACCTCTTTGAACCAACCACAGCACAGACTTTCTTAACCATTGCACAATAAGTTTTTCATGTAATTACTGGTTTATGGCTGTGCCAGACATAGCAGCAGAATCTTTTTTTATATTGTTGAGTAAGCAGTACACAGGCGCAGTTAGAGTGCCAAATATTTTCAAGAATAATGTGATTGTCTTCGTCTAAGAAGAGTGAAGGGCTGTACTTATAAAGAAAAGGGCTGTACCCTTTGAGAGAAAAAGGGAGGGAGAGAAAGAGAATGGATGAAAATATATGAGTTAAGCAGGACCTGCTAAAATGCTAGGAAATGCCACTTAATATGGAAGTGCAAGTGATATATTATAAAGTTGTCTGGTGCAAATTAATTCACAAAATTAATTATAGGGACCCAGGAGAGGGGACAAAACCCTAACTATAAGAAAGAGTATGCCCTTTCTGCATATAAACACACATACACACAGAGGAAGAAATCCCAGCCCCTGTATTTCCCATTCATGGGGAATTTTCAGCATCTGTACCCTCTTTCATTTTTCATTTACTAACCCAATGATCACAGTTGAAGTGGTTGTGTGACCAGCACTCAGGGAGAAAAAGGAGGAAGCGGAGACTTTGGCTGTGTGTTACCCTGGTCAGACTGTGTATTTCTATAATGATTTTGTCATCTCATCTCCCATCATAGACAGATGCAGCGGAGAAAAAGAGAAGTGAAAAACAAAACAATAAAATTCCAGACATCTCTGCTGCCAAGTACATATTTTGATTGCTTATTCAGCTCTGTTTAAGTATTTTATGTTTAATGATTCACTTTTCATCTGGGAGTCTGTTAAAACTCCACCAAAGCTATAAATAGTCTACAGCTAGGTTTCTGAAACAAAAGCAACTATTACTGCTTAGTTAAAACCCATCTGCTATTTAAGTGCCTAAACAGAAATTAAGGTTTTGTGAAAGTCTAGTTCAAGCCCTGATGAGTCAAACAATGTTTAGGTTTATTGGAACTACAGGATCAAGCTTCTGCAATCAAAATGTTAGCCTTCAGTAATTGAATGTCATGAAAATTTCTTCTAGGCTTGTGCTTCACAAAAAAGAAACAGACTTCTGGAGTTGGGGGGAAATAAAAATGTTGACCATGTTATACAAGGGCATTTTTAGTCTTCAGAAATTTCCAATACTACAAGAATTGTTCTTTCAAATTAGGACAAAATTAGGACAAAACTGAAAAAGATAGACATTTTCCAGATGCCAATACACTCTAAAATTATTTTCCAAAATTCACTGAAGTGAAACATTTTATTACTTCGAAGAACATTTGAATATTTGACTCAGTATTTAAAATTAAATATTTTAGATGTAGTTGAAAGCTAAAATGGAAAGACAAATGCCTATTTGACACTGGAAATTTTTCTTCGTATCAGGAATTTTTTTAAAAAGTAGGATTATCTTGCTTGGAAGTGAACGCATAAAAGTGGAAAACATTTTTGCCAAAACAAATATTTTTCTATGTCTTATTTTACCTTTGACATGTAATATTTTTGGCTAGCAACATTTCCAAACTACTATTTTTAGTCTGTATTATGGGTAGTGATTTCTGATGCTTAAATTCTCCACAGTCATCCCTGTATTGAGATGTTTTGACAAGTGTTTCCAGTGAGTGAGTATTTATTTTCTATCAAATTAGGGTGATTTTTTTCCTTCACACAAAACTTAGATATGCACACAAAACCCATGTGTTTTAGATGCAACCATACTGTTCTAGCCCATAAAAATTCCTGAACTATGCCTTAAAATTGTCATGAGGCCATAAACTGGGAAGAACTCTCCCTGGAAGTGTTCAAGTCCAGGATGGATTGGGCTTGGAGCAGCCTGGTCTAGTGGAAGATGTCCTTGCTCTTGGCAAGGAGTTCGAACTAGGTGATCTTTAAGGTTCCTTTTAACCCAGTCCATTCTGTGATTCTATTTTAATACATCAGTCAATAAAAATAGCAATATCTCTTAGAGAAAAGTGACTTCAGCTGTTTTCAACTGAGAGCAGTAAAATAATTTTGCAACTAAATTGTATTTAATCTAAATGTAATGAAAATTATTGTTCTCCTCATCCTTCCTACTTAAAATATATGATGATTTGTTCCTAGTACCCAGTTAGTTTCTGTTATATAGTCTGGTGTAAACTTGGAAAACTCATTCTGTTAGTCTGATAGTTGCTGCATCCTACTTGATTTCCTCATTGACAGCTCAAGAAAAGTCCTTTCTTTCACTTGAATATTTATTTCCTGCTGCTTTCAGCAAAAGTAAACACCTCAATTGGTTTTGGATACTGATGTCAAGATGTACCTGTCAGAAACTTCATTTATTAACAAACCTGAAATCAGAATTTACACTTGACTTCAGAACTGAGTCTGCAAACAAAAAGAAGGAGCTATTGAGAGCCCTTCATTTGGATGTGGGGCTCTTCAGGGGGTTTGGTGCTCCTGATTCTTCCCTCCATGTGCTGGTGAACTCACAGAAATAGAGAGTCTTAGGCTTGAGCATCGTGCTGCCATCCCGCGGCCAAGGAAATGATTAAGGATGGTCTCTAAAAATTCTACACTATTACACACCAGAATAACTGGGAATGGGGGGGGGAGAATAGAGAAGTCTTCATTTATTAATATATTATTATTATTTACATATTACTCCTAGAGAATTAAATAATTTTTAGTTAAAGGAAAAGAAGAAAAAGACTCAGTCAAGGAAATCTTGGATACCAAATAACAAATATAAATTGTTAAACATTGGAGTCAGACCAAGTATCAGTGAACATGCATTATAACTAAACTTGGTTTATCTGCCAAGTGGACCTCTGTATACACATCCCTTTGCTGGGATTCAACTTCCTTTCAGAAGGATTAAGTCACCAGTGATGTTAATTCCTGGCTGTCCATTACTTCCTCCTGTTGCTGTGGCCTCAAGGATATGCCAAGTTAAAATTGAGCTTGGTTGTACCTTCTGAAGCTGATGTATCCAAAATGTTTTCAGGACTTCTGGCTGCAGGAAGTCAAATGCTACCTCTGGGTTTGCTGGAAGGACTTTTCACTTGCAGCCACTCTGACTCGGACATGTCTGTGTCCACATTCAGCCCAGTATGACCAGCCAGTATTACACTCAGACATGTAAGTAGGAATCTGAATAATTGATTTCTTCCCATCTTTGCTCCACACATTGGTAGTTACACCTAGGACTGATATGCTGAAACTATTTTCTCTTCACCTACCCGGTCACCTAATTTGTCTTCTAACACAGACCAAGGGTTGCACAGTTTGTAGGCTCGGTTGTGACCTCTGGAATCCATCTTGTTAATTAACTTTTCAGGCATTGATGGTAAATTTATCTGTCATTCGGAACAAAAATAAACTTCTCTTATTCTCATATTTTGTTACTTATCTATGTATAAGTACACTGGTTAGACATTTGATGGAATCTGCTTTCCAGATTGTACCTGATTTGTGTTACATAGTATGATAGGACATACTTTTCACTAGTTCAGAAAAGACACATTGACACGGCCTGTCCAACAGTCCACTCGGGCTGGACACCCCGGCTAGCNTGACGGACAGACGTAAAGGCGGGAAGGGAACAAACCATTACAACTGAAAACCAGGGGGAACAACTGAGGGATAAACCATTACAAAACGCAGAACAACAGAACTTTAACAATAAAACAAACCAGAACAACACCTTACTTAAAACCGACCCTTAAACAATGCTATGTTCTTTTATTTCTCCCTTATTAGGGAAAAAAAAGGAAAGAAAAAGGGAAAGGGAAAGGGAAAGGGAAAAGGAAAAGGAAAAGGAAAAGGAAAAGGAAAAGGAAAAGGAAAAGGAAAAGGAAAAGGATAAGGAAAAGNAAAAAAAAAAGGAAAAGGAAAAGGAAAAGGAAAAGGAAAAGGAAAAGGAAAAGGAAAAGGAAAAGGAAAAGGAAAAGGAAAAGGAAAAGGAAAAGGAAAAGGAAAAGGAAAAGGAAAGCCTCAGCTCTCACTTTTCTCAAGAGAAAGATCAGACCAGGTTAGCAAAGAATTTACGATTTGCCCTTCCTGATGCAAAGTTTGTTGACTCTACATATTACAGTTGTAAACTCAAGACACTACGTCTTGTCTATTAAACTTTGTCTGCTTCACTTATTTAGTTTCAAAGCTCTTGGTCTGTCATAATTATTTGTAAGTAAACCAAATACCAATAATCTCCAAACAGAGCATATAGCTGCACCATAGCAAGACAGATTGCTGACATGTATGCAAAGAAAATGAAATAAAGAACATCCTCAGCAAGAACTTAAAATTTACAATTGCAGATAAACGGTTCCTTCAGCCTTTTGGACCAGATTTGCAAGAGGTTATTCAAAGCAAATCAAATCAGAATTAGTTTCTCTTGGACAATGAAATAAATTTAAACCTGTGGAAAACACTCCAAAGACTGTTTTTTATCCTCAAAAACATCATCTCATATCCCCTGCTCTCAAAGAGATCCTTCCTCCTTCAGAAGAATATTTAATAAGGTATTCTCTTCCAAAACAATTGCAAATCTAACAGTTGCCAAATTCATTCATTCTTTTTTTTTTTTTTGATTTCTGAATGCTAGCTCAGTTCTCCAAACACAAATAACTTTTATTTAATCATAGCAGAAGAAAGTTTCCCCCTTGTGCATATCACTGCAATACAGCCCTTAATTACATAATTAGAAATCTTCATTCAGACTTGGTGCAATTGAGGAATGAACTAGGGATGCACACAGATTACACATCCATGTGCCTTATTTCAAGCTTTAAAGGAAAAAGACAGAAACAAAATTGAACAATGCTCTGCCAGTGAATTTCCAAGTGATGTCAAAGGAATCTTTTAACTCAAAATTTTTCCAGTTTGCCATTCACAATGTAGTTCTCATTTGCTGATCAGTCAAATTAGGATTCTGGCTCTATAGAAGCTCATAAAACACAAAAATTTAAAAACCAGCACATACATAGAACATATTAAATGCTTCAACACCCTGGAAAATCATCTCTAGCTTTTTTAACTGAAGAAAACTTGCTAAAATTAGTAACAATTTAATTTCTCATGGTACCTTAAGTGCAGAGTGGGAATAAGAACTTTTGGTGTTTCTGTGAAAATTGGTTTGGTTTTATTCATTTGAAAGCCTAAGGCACAATTGACGTGGGTGTCTTGAAATAAAGCTAAGGAAAAAGTAGTTACTCTTTATGTAGAAAAACATCTGAATCCTGGACTATGGTCTAAATCATGCAAATGTGTGAGGAAAAGAGTACAATGAAAGTTTATTTATTAACTTTCTCCATCCTGCAGTAGACCAGAAAAATCCTGTGGGAAGAAAAAGGAGACACAGTAACTAATAATATCATTATGTGTGTAGAGAATTAATATGAGATTGGTAAAACAATCCGTACTTTCCCAAATTTAAGCACTTGATCTTTTGTTGTAAATTCACAAATTCTAACTGCTTTATAGGCAATGAGGACATACACAAGCCATGAAAGTACCTAACAAGGGTCAGAGAATTTCTGTTTGAAATACTGCCTTTATAAATATCAACAATCAGTTCTCCACTAAGTGATCAAATGTGTTATTGAAAATTTTCAGATTTAAAATTTAAGATTTAAAAAGCAAGTGTAAAACTTTATATTCTTAGTAAATGAAAGCCAGCAGAAAAATCCCCAAACTTCTGATCATGAAGACCAAAAAAACCACCTCACAGCAACAATGAATATTACTTAAAACAGATATAAAGGAATTCATGTAAATATTTCTGTCGATCTGAAACAGAAACTCATTTCAAGCAAGAACTTTCAAACAAATTCATTTATTTTTGAAGATATTTTTAAAAATTTTTTATCTAGTAAAAACTGATTAAATTTTTACTTCAGTATAATGCAAAGAATAATGTTTAACACATGTAACTAATTTTTTTGATACTGCATACTACCATTAAATATGTAACTGTAAATTTTAAGTTGACTAAGGGCTCCTCTTTTTCGTACACTGAAGCATCTGGCCTTCTAAATATCTGTGGAGCAACACATGCAACCAAAGTGGTTGGCAAGTTCTTCACATGTTGCAAATATTATTTAAATATATCTACTTCAGATTAAGCCAGAACTCTGGTCTGTTAAGGCTCACTAAGTACTGCTTAGTACATAATTCCTTGACATGAACAGGGTATGGTGTCTGCCTGCACACTTTCTGCACACAGAGCCAGGGAATGGCTCTGCAGTGGCCTGGCGTAATTACCTGATTTTTCTAGACAAACTGGAATTCCATTACTACAACTAAAATGCTAAACTAAAAGCAGAGACATTAGACATCAAGTTAAATCCAGCTAACCTCTATGGAAATTAGGCACATTAATAAGTGCTTTGATAACTATTTTAAATAAGCATCAATATTATTGCATAGTAAGAACATTGCAAGGCAAAGCTGCGAGTAGTGCAGCCATTCTGGAGCTAAACATTTACACAGCTTGTAAGTAAATTGTATCTCCTCCTAGTACACTGTGTTGACAATGTAGAAGACTCTATCTCGATTGGAGCTCCCTAAGAGTGAATTAAATACATTGTAATGAGATCTAACCATCATGTCTAGACTGCTCCTTCATATCTAGTTCTTAAATGAAAATGTTATTATCTGCCACCTGCCTGTGCTGATATCTATGTAAAATGAGCTTGCTAATACAGATGCATTCACCTGATAGAAAGTAATCTGTCACAAACATGAGCCAACGACCTGCACATGCCTGAAGGACTATGTATGGGTCAGCCAGACACTATTTTCAAGGGTTTATTTAGACTACATATTTCAACTGTATGCACAAAACATTCCCACATGGAAAGACACCAATATATCTTCTCTCACATCCACACTAATAAACCACGAAAGGACCACTAAATCAAGATTTAAGATATGAAGAAGGCATGATTTAAAGCAAAATTTACAAGATTTGCTCAAAGTTTGGCAATTCTTTTCTGGACCTCTTTTCACTACCAACTCACCAACTGATCAGCTCCTCTCTCATATACCTTGTTTTTTCAAGGTCTGCCTCCCATTTGCCTTCAACAGCCACACACATCCCACTGAGGCAGTACGCTGGCATGTCTGACAAGATGGAGGTAGATAAGGTAGGCCTTCCACCAAGCAGAATTTCAAGAGACATCTAGTAAAGCATGGGAGAGGCAGCCACTCAATCTGCAGCAACTCAATCTGTAGGAAAAAAAAAGACTAAGCTGCTGTCTGAGAGGTTTGAGAGGTTTTGAGCTGGCAGTTTTTGAGCCTACACCCACCATTGTCAAAAAATTACAGGTATACAGGTTGATCTCATCAACTTCTGTACCCATAAATCTCTGTGTGCAAAAGGTTGCATTCCTGAGCCAGTTTTTGGAGCCAGTGCTATGTTCAATTCAGCAGCCTCCATTTTCCAGGCTTTTCTTCCAGCCCTGAAGCAGGCAACAATAACCTCGAAGGGACAATTCAAGCAATTCAGCACTGCAGCTAACATAGTTACAATAAAGATCTGTGGCAGCACTTCAAATATTTAATGTAAGTGCCACAGAATTCAGAACACATATCATGCAAGCCCATAGATGAGAAATCCAGTGACTAACACAGGGACCCTACAGTCTCAATCAGAAGAGCAGTGAGATGACAGCAGTGTGTCAGCAGAACTGTTTCATTCGCACTCGTATTAGGATACTGGCTGTAAACACTGGTGTGTATTGTGTCAGAACTCCAGCAGTTGTCTCCTGGGATAAGTTGTCACCTGTTCCAAATGTGGGACATTGACTACAACATCATCAGCAGCATTACCTTACTACTACTGCTCCAGTGGCTAACATGGCTCCAATTCTAGCCATCAATTCTATTGGAAGTAGTGGGTCCTTAATTTCTGCTAGATGACCAAGAACTGAGCCTCCAGGCATTCCCATGCACACATGAGGAATGGGAAACCCAGAGCCTGGTGTCTGCCAGGTTAACTTTGATTCTGGATAGTGATTGTGTCTGGGAGAGCATTTCATAGGAAGGATATGTCTCCTTGTATGCACTTACTACACAACAGAAAAGGGTGCACTTGCTGAAAGAGGAAGGAAGGCAGAGAGGAAGGAGGAAAGAAGGAAGAAGGCAAAACATGGAATTGTTTATAATCCAGCAAAATGCAATCATTTGGCTCATACAGTCATTAATGGCACCTCTGAATGATACCTGTGCAAGAAGGTTCACCTTTCCATTCCCTTCATGGCTCCTCAAAGGCCTCTTCATATTCCACTACAGTCCATTTCATTTCTTATTCCTTTAAGTGGTCTGGACACAGCGTCTTGTCCTCAAGAAGCTGACAGCAGGACAACATAAAATGCAGGATTTACAAGCCACAAACAGACAGAAAACAAATGCCTTTCTAAGAGAGAAAACTTGTATGTTGTAACATGCAACTACTTTGTTTCTAAAAGTGCCAAAAGTGTACTTAAATTTACAATAAAAGGTGACAAAATATGTTAGCAGCACTTCATCCATGTTCCACTAATAGTCATTTATACACTGAAGGGTATTGCCTTCTCATGTTAGTAGAAGCAGTTCACAGAGCTTGCCTGCTTTGACCAAGTCCTTCTTCATATCAGCTTCACAGAATGGCTGGAGAGACCCATTTTGGCCCTGGGGAAAAATCCACAAAATCCTAAATCAAATATGTTTCTTGAGTGCTTGCCTGATAAGGAAGAGGAAGCCTGGCTGATTATAGTTCAGCTTGGGAGCTGCTGCTGAAGAGAAGTCCAAGCTGACTGACAGCAGATAGCCAAAATAAAGAAAGAAGGAGGCTTAGGCTAGCAGCCATCTTAGGCAGAGCTAGCAGTAGAGTGTTAGGTAGCATATTACAGAAGGAATATATCACTGTTTGACAGTAGTGGACACTTGGTTTTGGCTGGTAATGTAAGTAGATGGATGCTCTGTCAGTGATGATAGGATACCTGTTGCCACATATCTATGTCAGATATATCACTGATATTATTCAGAAATATCCTCGGGGAAAGGCTTGTGAACACTTCTGGTTTTGCCATTGTTGGTAACAGAATACTACTTCTGAGATTCGGGCAATACAGGCTGAATGTTGACCCTCCTGTGTTTCTGCAACAGGCAGGGGAAACTCTCATCTTCTTCCCACAATCAACAACACTCCTGTGAAAGTCTTTCTGGAGTCAGTTTATTCTGTAAACTTCGCAATGGTGGAAGTAACTTGAAAATATTACTTTGCAATGCTAATTAAGTTTTATAACACATCTATTTCATTCATATGACCACTTACTGAGATTAAATAAGAATTTGGGTACTAGATTCCTGATTACTAGCTAGGAAGAAAAGACACACTTGGAGCCTTGCTGCAGAATTTTTAAGGGGATGTTGTCTTTCAGTGTATGGGCACAGAGTCCCTGAGAAATCTGCCATGAATATTTCTAGGATTGAATGTCATCAGTTTTGAAAAGTGCAAAGGACATTATTGACACATGCAACAATAATCAAAATAGGTTAGTCTGTTTAACAACCCAAAATAGTTCTTGGTCAAGGGCTAACCTTGGATAAAGCATATGCTTTCTTCCTTCCACTGTCAGAGTCACAACTTCACTGTGAAGCATAGGCAAGTTTATAATGCTGCTTCTACGTAAAACGCTTGTTGTCCATTGTCAGTCTCAGACTTTAAGTAGCCTCTGAACAAAACATTCAAATTAATTCTGAAAATATGTTAACTGTTATCATCTTGACATTTAACCGGAGAAAGATTTTAAGAAGCTGTAGATTTAACTTTGCTGAATAAAATATATTCACAGTAGCCTTCTCTTGCCTTTGCTCATTGGAGATTAACATATATGCTACCCAAAACTAAACTCGTGTTCACTGCAAGAAAAGAAACAAAAGGCAATCATAATTATTTCAGCAGGATTTTGCTGTGGAATGTCATATTCGAGGCAAGTCTCACACCTTGGCATAAGGGGTGTTGAGTACATTTCCTTCACTATACTTTGCACTCGAGCCCACAGTTGAGGTGACAGAACAGTGATCACAGCAACAATATACAGATAAAACCCCAAAACTTTGCAACTTGCATTTTTTAATCATAATTTTGCCCTTTTGTGAATTTAGAAGGAAACAAAACTGAATCTAACGTGAAAATTTTAATTTAAAATCTGAAACATTGAAAATTGTTTCTCATTTATGGTGTCTAGCAATGCAAACAGGCAGAACAGCATCTGCAGTTTTAAAAAATGAGGAAAATATTTCAATTTCATAGGTACTGAAGATATGCATTTGCACCAAGGACAACAGAGTTTGCATCAAATTTAAAAAAAAAAGTATTTTATAATTAACAAGTTTTAATATATCCTAATATAGTTTTCTTTTTCTTGAAACTTACACCAACACAAGTGAATTTAAGGGTTTTTCTTGGGGACAGCTAGAGTTGCCATTATAAGTTAAAATCTTAATGACTCTTTACTATTTCTATCCAAAAGACTACAAATACTTCAGTTAAATCAATATTGCACACTGGCATTCAAGTATTTCATGGTATGTTAGTGGAAAACATAAAAAATAGGACCAGAAGCACCACAGCTGCTCAGGCAAATAAGACCTGTTCTTATATTGCTCTGGGAAAATGAATGCTGTCTTATCCAGCTTGGACAGAACAAGGTTTAGAACGTCCATCCTACTTGCAGATATAAAGCAGATGTGTAGCTACCCATATGAAATTTAGAAACCTATTTTCTGCATTTACTTTCTAGTATCAAATGGTTCTGAAGCTGCTACAAAAACTAAGGCTCTAAGTCAACTGAAGTTATTTAGAGAGCTAAAATGGAAAATGTGGTGACTTATCTTTTATATGGTATGGGGAGGAAGGGAAATTATTTATACAACTCAAGTCCAAAAGTATTACAGCTGCACAAACTTTATATATGTTTCTATCACAAGATAATCACAGAAATTCAGAATCATAGAAGGTCCCAGATGACTGAAAGCTGGCAAACATCCCCATTTTTAAGAAGGGCAAGAGAAATTACCCTGGTAACTACCCACCTATCAGTCTCACCTCAGTACCTGGCAAAACTATGGAGAAGATTATTCTGTGAATTATTGAAAAATACCTGAAGGACAACACAGTCATCATTCACAGCCAGCACGGGTTCATGAAGGGAAAGTCCTTCTGATACCCATTCATGACAACATTCTCCACCTCATCAATCAAGGGAAGACACTTCATGCAATCATCTTTTTGGATTTCAGTAGTCAAAAATGCTGTCTTTCACAGCATCCTGGACAAAATGTCCAGAACTCAGCTGGATAAACACATCATCACAAATGTAGCAACTGGCCCATGGGTTGGGCACAATGGGTGACAGTGAATGCGGTGACATCAGGCTGTCACAAGTGGGGTTCCATAGGGCTCCATTCCAGGCACAGTGCTCTTCAATGTCTTCATAGATTACTTAGAAGCAGGATTTGGAGGCATACTAAGCAAGTTTGTCAGTTATAATAATCTTGGGAGGTGTCATGGATTGACTTGGGCCAGATGCCAGACACCAATGAAAGCCGCTCATTAACTTCCCTCTGCAACTGGACAGAGGAGAAAAAATATAGCAAAGAGTTCATGGGTTGAGATAAGGACCAGGAGACACCCTTCATTAAATACCATCACAGGGAAAACAGACTCAACTTAGGGATATGAAGTGAATTTATTACTAACAAAAAAAAATCAGAGCAGGATAATGAGAAGTAAAACAAGCCCTTAAAACCACCCTTCCCCCACCCCTCCCTCCTTCTCAGCTCTATTTCCTACCCCAGCAGTGCAAGGAGACACAGAATGGGGGTTATAATCAGTTCATCTCCTGTGGCTTCTCCTGCTGCTCAGGAAGAGGAGTCATTCCCCTGCTGCACCATGGGGTCTCTCCCATAGGAGACAATTCTCCACGAACTTCTCTGACGTGGATCCATCTCACAAGCAACATCTCCCTGCAAACTGCTGCAATGTAAGTTTATCCCACAGGCAGCTCCACTCCCCAGACTGCTTTAGCATGGGTCATTCTTCAATGTGGGGAAGGGCAGGCTGCTCCAGCACAGGAGCAGGGCCCGTCTCTCCGCAGGACTCCCACAAGATCACAGCTTCCTCCCAGATGTCCACCCACCTCGGTGGGGGCTCCTCCATGGGCTGCAAATGGATCCCTACACCCCCATGGACCTCCATGGGTTGCAGGGGCACAGTTGCATTGCCATGGTCTTCACCACAGCCTGTAGAGGAATCTCAGCTCCAGCACCTGGGGCACCTCCTCCCCCTCCTTCTGTCTGCGGTCTGCATAGTTGTTCTTCTCCCTGATATTCTCTGGCTGGAATTAAAACTGTGCAACAACTTTTTTTTATCTTTCCTCTTAAATGTGTTATCACAGAGGCACTACCACCAGTTCTAACTGGCCCAGGCATGGCCAGCAGCATGTTCATCTTTGGAGATATCAAGGATTAGCTCTGCTGAACATGGTGGAAGCCTCTAGCAGCTTCTCACAGGAACCACCTTTGTAGCACCCCCTCCTACCAAAAAACAATGCAAAACCAATATAGAAGGAAAGAAACTGAGGGTGTCCTTTTTAGACAAGATGGAAAGGCAATACAATGTTCGTGAAAGAAATGACAGATCTGCAATAGAAAGCCCTTTTTACCATTTTTATAAATGAGAAACAATAGTCTTGATATTCAACGAAATTTAGATTGCTTTATTTGATATAGACGAATCAAGCACCACTGGGGAATGTGAGGGATCACCACCCACTCCACACTCCATCGAACCCTGGCTTGCAGCCTCTTCTTACAGTATGGTCTCTCTTTGTAATCAGTAATTTTGGGGTTTTTGCTGTCATATTTTTACCAGGTAAGCAGTGGTGGTCGAATAAACTTCAGTATTCAAATTCACAAAGTCTCTGGGCGATAGTCAGTCTCACAGATAATCATTTGGTCTTTGTAGATAACTACCAGCGAA
>VWZS01002265.1:9636-20146 GCA_013397075.1 Rhabdornis inornatus | reverse complement strand
TCTGGGTCCATCCTGGGCACACCAAAAGGGATCCGGGCATATATGGGGACATGGGGGCCAGGGGAGGATTATGTCAGGGACTTGTCGGGGGAGGGGACTTTGGGACCACTGAGGCCAGAGGGGTTCATGTCAGGGGCTTCTCTGTGGGGGACATTGGGTTTCCCAGTTTTCTCCAAAATACTGGTTTGGAGACAGGGACATGGGGACACTGGGACTGGGGGGTGTTCATGTTAGGGCCTTCTCTAGGAGGAGCACTGGGGCACAAGAAGGGCTCACATCAGGGGTTTCACTGGGGTGGGACACGGGGACACTGGGGCAAAGGGGGGGCTCACATCAGGGGCTTCTCCAGGCGGCTGCCAGCTGAGCCCACGATCTCCCCCAGGGTGCAGAATGCCTGGCCCAGGAAATCCTGCAGGATTGGGAAAACCACGTGTCACCAGAGGGATGCCCATCCCAGGGAGGCCAGGGGAGCAGGGCTGATCCTGCACTTACATGCTTGGAGAGGTCAGGGGTCTTGGAGTCCACATCATACCTGGGGGCAGAGAGGACATATGGGCATGGAACAGGAAGGGGGAGCCTTGGATGGGACAGGGATGGAGACGGATGGGAAGGGATGGGGACAGAGAGGGGCAGGGATGGGATGAGAGAGGGATGGGACATAAATAGGGATAGATAAAGTGTGGGGACAGGATGGGATGGGATGGGATAAACAACAGGGATGGGATGGGACAAGGATGGGTACAGGGACGAGATGGGATGGGATAGGGACACAATGGAATGGACAGGGATGGGATGTGGACAGGGACAGGATGGGAGAGAATGGGGACCGGATAGGATAAGGAGGACAGCGGAATGGGACAAGGATGGGGACAGGGATGTGAACAAGGGTGGTGATGGTCCAGGAATAGGGACAGAACAGGGATGGGGACAAGGACATTCTGGGGCGCTGTGTCAGGGTGGCCAGGGGGTGACACTGGAGCCACAAGGGTTACTCACAGGTCAAAGCGCAGGTTCTGCCGCTCCTCAAAGCAATAATCAAGGACAAACTTGTGCAGGAAGTCAGGATTCAGGGAATTGTCGATGACCTCAGTCCGGCCAAACTGGGGAATGTGGGGACAGCAGGGATAATGTGGTGAGAGGAAAACATGGGGTGGGGACAGGGACATGGGGATGTGGTGATGTGGACACAGGGACATGGGGACATAAAGATGCTGAGACATGGGGGCATAGGGATGGGAACATGGGAATACGAGAACATGGGCATAGGGGGATGGGGATACAGGGATATGGGGACAGACACATGGCATGTGGGGACATGGGAAGGTGGTGATGTGGGCACAGGGGTATGGGGACATGGAGATGTAGAGACATGGGGACATGAAGACATAGGAACACAGGACAGGAAAATGGGGGCATGGGAAGGAGGGTGGGGACATGGGCATAGAGGCAGTGGGACATGAGAATGTGGACATGGAGACACAGGGACATGAGAACACGTGGACATGGGGTTGGGGACATGAGAATATGAGGACATAGCAACATGAGAACATGTGGACATGAGACTGGGGACAAGGGGACACATGTGGGCGGAGGAGGCAGGGCAAGGGCGGGAACGCGTGGGGACATGCATGGGAAAGGGGAGGGCAGGAGCAGGGAGGGCCCAGGTGCTGCTTTGTGCTGCAGGGCCGCCCCCAGCCCCCGCTCATTACCCCGCAATTAACACCCTGTTAATTACAAGAGCGGGGCCTGGCTGTGTGCCGACAGCTGATTGGCTGGCTGCCCAGCACCTTGACATGCTCCCCAGATCCCCAGGATGCTGATTG
The DNA here is from genome assembly GCA_013397075.1 of Rhabdornis inornatus. Lineage (NCBI taxonomy): Eukaryota > Metazoa > Chordata > Aves > Passeriformes > Rhabdornithidae > Rhabdornis > Rhabdornis inornatus. The sequence goes on along the minus strand of VWZS01002265.1, from coordinate 18,323 downwards.
GCTGATCGCTCTGCCCCCGGGCACTGATTGGATGCCTGCTGCATCCCAGAATGCTCGTGTTCCAGGTGCTGCACCCGAAGATGCTGATTGCTCACTGGTGACTGGCCAACTGGTTGGCACCCCAACACACTGACTGGCCACTTGGCCAACACCCCAATATGCTCATTGGTCAGCCCCCCAACATGCCAGTTTTTGACTTGCTGATTGGTCATCTGCCCAACACCCCAACACCCTGATTGGCCAGTTGGCCATCACCCCAACATGCTGATAGGCCAGAATTTTACATGCTGGTTGGCTGCCATTATCCCTGACATGCTGATTGGACATCTGGTTGGCATGCACACATGCTTATTGGTCATTGCCCCAACATGCTGATGACTGGTTGGCCAGCTAGTACCCCAACATCCTGATTGGCTGGCTGAATGCGCCCTAACATGCCAATTGACCAACTGAGCACAGCTCAACATGCTGATTGGCTGCTCCCCACCAATCGGGTCACTCACCTCCCTCCATTGGTGGCTGCCAGGGCGCTGCGTGTACATCACACAGACTGCGGGTGGAGGGGTCAGGGGGGGCGGGCACCCCCAGAGACCCCCCAAAACACCCCAGAGACCCCCACAACTCTTAGAGACACCAACATTCCCAGAAACTCCCAAAACTCCCCAGAGACCCTCCAAAACATCTCAGACACTCCCCCAATCCCCCCAAGACCCCTTAAGATCCCCACGACACCCTCAAAATACCTCAGAGGCTCCTCAAATCCCCCAGAGCCCTCCAAAACTCCCAATGACCACCCAAAACCCCCAGGGCCCCCAACACCCCCAGAACCCACCAAAATGTCCTTGAGACCCCCAAAACCTCATAGAACCACAACAATCCCAGAGACCTCCCAAAACACCTCAGGGACCCCAAAAACCCTCAGAGATCACAACACTCCCCAGAGACACTGACACTCCCAGAGACCCCCCCAAAACTCCCAGACACCCCAAAATACCTCAGAGCCCCCCTTCAACCCACCAGAGACCCCTAAACCCCCAGAGAGCTAAACATCCCCTGAGCCCACAACACCTTTCAGAGACCCCAAAACCCCCCAGAAACCCCAAGCCCCTGAGAGACTCCTCAGAGCACCTAAGAGCCAAAACATCCCCAGAGACCATAAACCACACCCCATCCCCCCTGCCCCACTCACGTGGGTCTGACTTGGAGAAGGTGTCCCTGTCCAGGAGCTGCCTGGAGGGGGGCAGGGGGGAGTGAATGTGAGTGTGAGTGTGCATGCATGTGTGTGTGTGTGTGTGAATGTGAGTGTGAGCACCTGGCTGTGCCTGTGACTAAGCGTGTGTACTCCTTACGCGGTCAGATGTGCCCCAGAACACACGTGGAGGTGCACAGCCACATGTCGGTTCGCGCCCAGTTGTGTGACAGGGTGCACAGCCTGATGTGCCCCAGGACATGGATTAGGCTGCAAAGCATGTCTGACACATGTTGGGGGGCCATGCACTGAGGGGCTCAACCATGTGTCAGGGTGCACAGCAGGGTGTTGGTGAGCATGGTTGGGTGTTGGGGTGCACTATCAGATGTGCCCCACAACACATGGTGGGGTGCACAGACACATCTGCACAGGGTACACAGCATGACACGTTAGAATGTCATGTGTCAGGGGCACAACTATGTGTCAGGACACTAAAGAAACACCTCATGTTGCAGAGGGAGGGTACAGGGGCTGCAAGGTGGGCAGGGGTTACAGGGGATGCAGATGGTGGAGTGCGGCCCGGGGATTCAGGAGTTTCAGGGTGGGCAAGGGATACAGGGGGTGCAGGGGATACAGGTCCAACCTGACCCCTTTGCATCCCCAGAATACCCCAAATCTGACCTCTCTGCACCCCCTGTCCCAGAGATCCCCAAATGCCCCCTCTGTGCCCCCCACTCCCCTCAGTGTCCCGCACCCTTAGCACCCTTGGCTCACCCAGTGCCTCTCCGTCCCCATACCCAACACTCCCCGTGCTCCCCATGCTCCTCAGTGCCTCCCAGGACATTCCAATGTCTCCTGGTGAATCCCAGTACCTTCTAGTGCATTTCAATACCTCCAACGCCAGCTGCCTTGCTCCCTAGTGCCTACCCGTGCCTCCCAGTGTTCTACAATGCCGACTGCTCCCCGTTCCCTAGTGTCTCCCGGTGCCTTCCAGGGCAACTCTGCGTTCCAGTACATCCCAGCAATTCACACCACCAACTGCTCCCACTCTCCGGTGCATTCCAGTACCCCCCCAGCGCATCCCAGGGGATCCCAGTGCATCACAGTACACCCCAGCACCCTTCGACGCCAGCTGCTGCGGCACTCCAGTGCCTCCCAATGCCTCCCTGTTCATCTCATTGCGTTCCAGTGCAAGCCAGTGCCCTACAACGCCAACTGCTCCCAACTCTCCAATGCCTCCCAGCGCACCCAAGGGATCTCATTGCCTCCCAGTGCACCTCAGCACCCTCCAACGCCGCTCCACAGTGCTTTCCAGTGCCTCTTTGTGCATCCCAGCATCCTTCAACGGCAGCTACCCCTACACTACAGTGCAACCCAGTGCCTCCCAGCGCCCCCGCCGCCCGCTCCCGCCGCGGTCCCGCTACCTGCAGGACACCGTGAGCTCCACGCGAGTGGCCGGAACGGGACCGGGGCCAATGCCCGGTTCCGGGGCGCCCAGGCCTGCCATGCCCCGAGCTCCGACGCTGCCCCGACACCGGCACCGCGATCGCGATCGGCTCCGCCCTGGGACCTCCGCCCTTGGAACCGCCCCGGGCTCCCGGCACTGGCTCTGGTCCCGCACCGAGGGACTGCCCTGGGGTCTTCTTCGGGACCGCCCGCCGGGAGACCGGGACCTCCCTTGGCACCGCCCAGGGCTGCCGGCACCGGCCCCGGCCGCGCACCGGGGTCTTCTTCGGGACCGCCCACGGGGTGACCGAGACCGGCTCGGGACCGCCCCTGGGGTCGCCCCCAGATCCCTGGTACCGCCTCCGGGATCGCTCCCGGAACCGCCACGGACACCGAATACTGCCCCCGGGATCACCCCCAGATTCCTGGGATCTACCCTCGCATGGCCTCCGGGCCTGCTTCCAAGTCCCCGGTACCACCAGAGCCCGCGGGACCGCTCCGGTTCCGCCTCGGAAACGCCCCAAGATCTCCGGTATGGCCCCTGCATCATTCCGAGAGCAGCCTCCATAGTCCGCTTCCCCCCTGGAAGCCCGGTACTGTCCCCGGGGTCGACCCCAGACTCCCGGGATCGCTCCGGGATCAACGCCAAATCCCAAAGGTGACCGCCGGCACCTTCCCTTGCATCGCCCGTGGGGCCGCCTCCCCATTCCCGGTACCGCCCCAGACCCCCGGTACTGTCCCCGGGATAGCCCTCAGATCCCCGGCACCAACCCCAGATCCCCGGCATCACCCTCAGGCGTCCAGTGCCGCCCCCCGCATAGCCCTCAGTGCCGCCTCCCCATCCCCAGTGCCCCCGAACGCGGGTACTACGGATCAGCCCCGGGATCGCCCCGAGACCACCACTACTGTCCTCGGATCGTCCCCGAGACTGCCTCCAGTACCACGGACCATTGGTACTGCCACCGGGATCATCCCCAGACCGGACCCCCGGTGCTCCCTCCCCGATAGCTCCAGCACCCCTCCGATACTCCTAGTGCACCCCCCTGTGCCATGGTGACACTCTCGATACCACCCACTCCCCAGGATGAAGCCCCAATCCCCCTTAATCAGAACCTACCCAGTATCCCCACAGCCCCACCAACTGCAGATGCAGAGTCCCCAAGTCCTCTGCTATCCTCCCAGTAGCTCCCAGTATCACCCCCACACCATTCCTGGTAAACCCAGCAGCTCCCAGTACTGTCCCAGGTCCTGCACTGGGAGCCAGGGGGGTGACATCGAGACTCAGAGGGGATACCCACTGCTGGGGGTGTTACCCAGTGCCAGCGTGGAACCCAGTCTGTGCTGGCATGAGGATCCCACTGCCAGTTTGGGGGTCCCCAGTGCTGTGTGGGGAGCCCAGCATGAGGTGACAGCATCAACCCTGCCCCTTTCCACCCAAAGCTCAGTGATCCGATGGGTCCATGGTGGGAAGACACTCTGGGGGGTTCCAGGAAACTTTGAGGACACACAGACACAGCACAGTAGGGGTAAATTTGGGTCTCTGGCACCCACTCTGCACCCCTAGGAACTGGGGCCACTGGCAGCTCCATGTCCCCAGGGAGAGACACCCACCCTTTCAAGGGCACCCACAAACCCCTTTTGGGGGGGCTCACAACCTCCCAGACCCCCACCATGCCAAAGACACCTCCCCCACCTCCCACTAAAACCACCACTCTGAGGGGGGGCCACCACATCCAACCTCTTTTATTACAAAAAGCAGTACAATTTGGAAGGAGGGCACCCCACACCCCTACCCTGAGGGATATGCCTTGATGACTTTGACATCGTCGAGGGGTCGGTCCTGGGAGTTGGTCTCCACCATGGCTAGGCGCCCCAACACCCCCATGCCTTGGCACACTCTCCCGAAAATGCTGTGCTTCCCATCCAGCCACTGTGCTGGGCCCAGTGTCAGGAAAAATTGGCTTCCATTGGTGTCTGGCCCTGCATTGGCCATTGCCAGGATCCCAGCACCTGTGAGACATAGGGACATGCCACCTCATGGATGGGGATATAGGGGACATGCCACCCCACAGCCAATGTTCCAGCCTGAGGGGGACATGTCATCCCACAGAGATGTCTCATGACCAAGATCCTGGTATCATGGGAAACATGTCAACCCAAGACTCAGATCCTGGAGGGCGTCATCCTATGGCTGTGATCCTTGGGACATGTCACTCCATGGCCAGGCTCCTGGGGAATCTGTCACCTGACATAGGAGGGGTCTTAGTGGACATCAGTAACCACTTGCTCCTGTTGGTGTCCAGCCCCATACTGACCACCACCAGGATCCCAGTGCTTGCAGAACATGGGCCAAGAGTCCTGGCACCCTGAGGGACATGCCATGCTATGGCCAGGGTCTTGGGGGACATGCCATTCCAGGGATGGGGTCTCAGGGACACGTCATCCAATGGCTGAGGTCCTGGTGTCATGGGGAAAATGTCACCCAATGGAGAGGTCTTGGACATGAGGAAGAATTGGCTCCTGTTGGTGTCCAGCCCCATGTTGACCATTGCCAGGATCCTGATGTCTGTGGGACACAGGGACACCAGGAATAGGGAAATAGAGGACAGGGCATCCCATGGCAAAGCTCCTGGGGGTCATATCACTCCATGGATGGGGTTTTGGGGAACACAGAGGACTTGTCACCCTATAGACGGGATCTTGGGGGACAGGGGAGACATGCCACCTCATGGCCAGGGTCCTGGAGGACATACCCCATGACCAGCCTCCTTAAGACATGTCACTCCATGACTGGAGTCCTAGGAGTCATGTCACCCCATGGATGAGGACACTGGGGACATCCCATCCCACAGGTGTGTTCTCAGGGGTCCTGCCCCCCTATAGGTGGGGGTGGATGCCCCTCCAGTGTTCTCCCAGTGCTGGCCCCACTCACCAGTGAACTTCAAGTCAGGGTGCAGCTCATCCTCAAACTGTTTCCCGTAGATGGAGGCACCACCACGGCCTGCAGGGGGATTCGAGGGTGAGCAGGAACCCCCGGCATCAGAGAGACTCCAGAGTCTCCCTGGGAGACTTCAGAGGCCTGCACTCACCAGTACCCGTGGGGTCTCCTCCCTGCACCATGAAGTCCTTGATGATGCGGTGAAACTTGGTGCCATTGTAGTACCCGCGGCGGCTCAGCTCAGCGAAGTTCTTGCAGGTGCGGGGGGCGTGTTGCCAGTACAGTTCCAGCACGAGTGGGCCCATCCTGGGAATGGGAACAAAGGGAGGGAATGGGAATGGGAAAGGCACCAGGAACGGGGAACAGTAATGGAAATGGGAAAAGGAAATGGGGTCATCCCAAAGTGATACCCACATCCCCAGCTTCAGACCAAAGCCAGGGGCTGTGTTGCCAGTGCAGCTCCAGCACCAGAAGGCTCATTCTGTAAATGGGAACAGCAGGAATGGGAACAGGAACAGCACTGGGAATGGGAATGGGAACTGGAGACACGGTCATCACACTGTGCCTCCCACACCCAGTTTCAGACCAAAGCTAAGGGCTTTGTCCATCAGTACAGCTCCAGCAATGAAGGGCCCATTCTGGGAATGGGAAAACCAGGAACAGGAACGACACTGGGAATGGGGAACAGGACCAGGAATGGAAGCAGAAGATGGGGTCACCTTGCTGTGAACTCCCTATACGGTCAATTCTTGCAGCTGCAAGGCAGGGTCATCCCACTGTGACCCCCAACTCCACTTTCAGACCAAAGTCAGGGGGCTGTGCTGTTAGTACAGCTCCAGTACCAGCAGGCCTATCCAGGGAATGAGAAATGGGAATACTGGGAATGGGAACAGAACAGTACCAGGAAACACATCAATGTGACCCCCCCCCCACACATCCCCCATGATCAGTCAGGGCAGGGACCACAGGGGTGAGAGAGGATGGGGGGCAATGGGGGCTGCAGGTACTGGGGAATAATGAGACCCCAGGAAGACATGAATGGCTCTTGATACCATGGGGAAATAACCAGGACTGGCTGGTTCTGTGCGGTATCGGGAGACACTGGGGCTAACGGGCATCACAGGGTCACTGGGATCTGCTGGTACTGAGGGGCCTTGGGGGTTACAAACACCATGGGGGACACCGGGGGGGGACCAGGGGCTATCTAGTACCGGGGCGGAAACCAGGACTGGTTGATACTGGGGGATAACTGAGCTGTCCCGTTCCAGAGACACTGGGAGTTTCTGAGCACCTGTGGAATTCAGGGTCTGCCCGATACCGGGAGCTCACGGACACCGGGGACTCAGGAAACACCAGGGCTGCATGGAAGCTGGGGGGGGGGAGACCGCGGACACCGATTTATCCCCAGTGCAGGGGAAGGTGGCGGGACCAGAGGTGGGCGGGACCTCCCGTGCCGGTACCGGAACCGGGGCAAGGCCCCGCCCCTTACGTTGTCTCCATGGAAACGGTGGGCGGCTGCCAGGAGTCGGGCGGGACGGCGGTCATGCTGCGGCGGCACCGGTGGCGGAAAGACCCTCAGGCGCCGCGCTTCCGGGACACGCCCCCACCGGTGGGGAGCGGGGGAGAGGGGGAGCCAATCAGTGAGGCGGAAGGCGAGGAGAGCTGCGAATCAGAGTGGCGATTTAAAAGGCGGGGACCAATCGGAACCCGGGACGAGCGCGCCGCGATTGAGCCGCAAGGGGAGGGGGAATTCGAACGAGGCCACGCCCCTTCCGCTAGGCCACGCCTCCTCGGCGCGCGCGACGAGCGGGAGCCGGGGGCGGTGAGGTGGAGGGGGACAGGGGGGACGAGGGGCAGACCGGGACCCCCGGGTAGAGGAGAAGCCTGCAGGGAGATCGGGACGGAGCGCGGGGTAAACCACCCCATGCGGACATGCGGTGACGTGGGGTCGGGGTGAGGGGCTGGGACCTCCTCATAGGGGCGGAGGACCCCCAGGGCTGTGGCTGTGAGGCCTGGACTCCCGGTGTAGACTGTGTGGGGGGCTGGGGTCTCCAAGGGATTGGGGTGCGGGGCTGGGGTCATCAAGGGATTGGGGTGTGGGGCTAGGACTCGTCGGTGGGGCTGGAACCCTCTTAGTCTGGAGCTGGGACCCCTCAGTGTGGGACTGGGGTCTCTCGGGCTGGGGGTGCGTGCCTGAGGGATTCCCCAGGTGTGGGGGAGGGATCGCGCCATTATGGGGCTGAGACCACTCAGTGTGGGGCTGGGAGGCCCAGAAGTGGGAATGGGACCTCCAGGATCGGGGTTTGGGGCTGAGATCCCCGCGTGGGAGCTGAGAGGCCTAGGAATGTGGATGGGACCCCCTCGGGATCGGGATGCAGGACTGGGACCCCTCAGTGTGGGGCCGGGGTTTCCAAGGGATTGGGGTGAAGGGCTGGGACGCCTAGGTACAGGAATGGGGTCCCCTAGTGGGGGTCGCCCGGGATCGGGGTGTGGGGCTGGGAGTCCCCTGGGATCGAGGTGTGGGGCTGGGGACCTCCCGGGATCAGGGTGTGGGGCTGAGACTCTCTGGGTATGGGACAGGGATTCCCCTGGATGTGGGGCTGCGACCTCTCAGCGGGGTTGGACTCCCTCAGTGTTGGGCTGGGGCTCCCCAGTAGCGGCTGGGAACCACCAGTGTGGCATTGGGGACTCACAGGGATCAGGGTGCAGGGCTGGGACCTCCCATTGTGGCAGTAGGACACCCAGACTGGGGGTGCTGGGCTGTGGGTTCCCCGGCGGGGTCGCCGGTGTCACCCCCGCGTACTGGCGCCGGCGGAGCCATCCCTGTCCCCATCCCGGTGGCACCGAGCCCGGCGGCGCCTGGCACCGGCCGTGTCACCCGAGCGCTGGCCGGTGCCACCGGGCCCCCGCGGGGGGGTTGGGGGACACGGGGGGCGGGTAGGGGCACGGGTGGGGGACCCCGATGGGGTCGTTGGTGACCCCCCAGCTCCCGCAGGTGGCCCCGGTGCCCCGAGGCGATGGCCGAGGACCGAGGTACGGCAGCGCCAGCGCTGCGTGTCCCCCGTGTTTCCCCCCTGGGGCGGGGGGGGGGGGGCCGGGGGGCCTGCCCAGCGG